>UESW01002807.1:23799-104835 GCA_900491605.1 Calamus simplicifolius | reverse complement strand
CAAACCGTTTAATGCGCGGGTAACTTCCTTAGAACAAAACAGTTATGACATTCTAGGAGTCATAACTGTTTAGAGTTTACTGTTTTGTAAGCACGAATGTCATAACTATTTTAACTAGGATGTTATACCTCATGAACTAGGGTGTCGTCAGAGTGGTTCAGCCTATATTCCCCGTATTTCCTGTCCATATAGCTCTAGTGTCGTCGTTAAAGCCACGACACCCCTGATGTATTGTTAAGACACCGTAGTTACAAGCCTAGGACACCCGTGCTCCAAACGAATGCTGGAGAAAAGCCTCGCGACAGACGAATGAGTGATTTTTCTAGGGTTTATGCCGACCTCAGAAAAATACGAAAGGACATCCGGATCGCCACGATCACATCACAGTGACCCGTAAACCCATAGGAACTGCCCACGTTTTGCAACTTTTCTCGAAAAGATGGCATGGCTGAGTTACTAGGGTGTCGTCGAATTAGTACTAGGGTGACGTCAAATTCCCGCCTTGTTCAAGCATGGGTGTCGTCGCCTTAAAGCTAGGGTATCGTGAGATTTCAACTGGGGTGTCGCGAAGGATTTACGGCCGATTCGAACTAGGGTGTCGCGGGGATTCTCTATGTGGTCAGTTTTAAGTAAGGGTGTCGTTTCCTTAAAGCTAGGGTGTCGTGAGATTTCAACTGGGGTGTCGCGAAGGATTTGCCGAATTTGAACTAGGGTGTCGCCGGGGACTCTCTATGTGGTCAGTTTTAAGAGGGTGTCGTTTCCTTAAAGCTAGGGTGTCGTGAGATTTCAACTGGGGTGTCGCGAAGGATTTACGGCCGAATTCGAACTAGGGTGTCGCTGGGATTCTCTCCGTGGTCAGTTTTAAGCACGGGTGTCGTCTCCTTAGAGCTAGGGTGTCGTGAGATTTCAACTGGGGTGTCGCGAATGATTTTCGGCCGAATTCCACTGGGTGTCGCTGGGATTCTCTCCGTGGTCATTTGTAAGCATGGGTGTCGTCGCCCTAAAGCTAGGGTGTCGTGAGATTTCAACTGGGTGTCGCGAAGGATTTACGGCCGAATTCGAACTAGGGTGTCGCGGGACTCTCTATGTGGTCATTTTAAGTAAGGGTGTCATTTCCTTAAAGCTAGGGTATCGTGATATTTCAACTGGGGTGTCGCTAAGGATTTACGGTCGAATTCGAACTAGGGTATCGCTGGGATTCTCTCCGTGGTCAGTTTTAAGCATGGGTGTCGTCTCCTTAGAGCTAGGGTGTCGTGAGATTTCAACTGGGGTGTCGCGAATGATTTTCGGCCGAATTCCACTGGGTGTCGCTGGGATTCTCTCCGTGGTCATTTGTAAGCATGGGTGTCGTCGCCCTAAAACTATGGTGTCGTGAGATTTCAACTGGGGTGTCGCGAAGGATTTACGGCCGAATTCGAACTAGGGTGTCGCGGGGACTCTCTATGTGGTCAGTTTTAAGTAAGGGTGTCGTTTCCTTAAAGCTAGGGTGTCGTGATTTTCAACTGGGGTGTCGCGAAGGATTTACGGCCGAATTCAAACTAGGGTGTCGCCGGGGACTCTCTATGTGGTCAGTTTTAAGTAAGGGTGTCGTTTCCTTAAAGCTAGGGTGTCGTGAGATTTCAATTGGGGTGTCGCGAAGGATTTACGGCCGAATTCGAACTAGGGTGTCGCGGGGACTCTCTATGTGGTCAGTTTTAAGTAAGGGTGTCGTTTCCTTAAAGCTAGGGTATCGTGAGATTTTAACTGGGGTGTCGCGAAGGATTTATGGCCGAATTCGAACTAGGGTATCGCTGGGATTCTCTCCGTGGTCAGTTTTAAGTACGGGTGTCATCTCCTTAGAGCTAGGGTGTCGTGAGATTTCAACTGGGGTGTCGCGAATGATTTTCGGCCGAATTCCACTGGGGTGTCGCTGGGATTCTCTCCGTGGTCATTTGTAAGCACGGGTGTCGTCGCCCTAAAGCTAGGGTGTCGTGAGATTTCAACTGGGGTGTCGCGAAGGATTTACGGCCGAATTCGAACTAGGGTGTCGCGGGGACTCTATGTGGTCAGTTTTAAGTAAGGGTGTCGTTTCCTTAAAGCTAGGGTGTCGTAAGATTTCAACTGGGGTGTCGCGAAGGATTTTCGGCCGAATTCGAACTAGGGTGTCGCTGGGATTCTCTCCGTGGTCAGTTTTAAGCACGGGTGTCGTCTCCTTAGAGCTAGGGTGTTGTGAGATTTCAACTGGGGTGTCGCGAATGATTTTCGGCCGAATTCCACTGGGGTGTCGCTGGGATTCTCTCCGTGGTCATTTGTAAGCGGGTGTCGTCGCCCTAAAGCTAGGGTGTCGTGAGATTTCAACTGGGGTGTCGCGAATGATTTTCAGTCGAATTCCATAGGGGTGTCGCGGGGATTCTCTCCGTGGTCAGTTTAAGCACGGGTATCGCAGCATTGGTACTAGGGTGTCGCAGTATTTGGCTTCCCCACACTCTCTTCATTGATGGTTTCTGTTCACGAGGGGGGCGAGGTACTCCTAGGGTGTTTACTGCCATTCGCTCTTATCTTGTTGAAACCCACGACACCCTAGTTCAAAACGTTAAGACAAAGCATTAGTTGAAACCCACGACACCCTAGTAGAAAACCCTATCGTTAAGATCATAAACTACAACATCATAACGAAAGAATGTTTTGTGCTGCGGACGACATTTCCTCCAGAAGTTTTTGTACAAAGACTCCAGTAGCAAGGTATTCCAGCCTCGAAACTGAAATATTTTCTTTCGACCGGAGTCTCAGAGCGAGGGCGACGGTTTGTGCTCAACTGATTCCGGTGCTGCTTCCGAAATCCAGAGCGCGAGGGGGAAGAAAGGGGAAGAAAGAGTTCTTCTTTCAGAGATGAAATCCAACGTAAAATGGCGCTAGGATGGGGGAAAGGGCATTTTCGTCCGCACGTTAATTTTAAAAAAAAGCGAACTGCTTTAAATTCCCGTCACGTTCAAAACGTTACATCGTAGCATGGCCATACCGCCCAGCATCGTCATCCACGTAGGCTCCACGTAGACCAATCAAAGAGGCGGTGCAGCCCACGTAGGCCTTGCTGCACCGGGGGCGGTGTACAAAGACTTTTCCAACACAAAATGGCCGAAGAAATTGCTAATCGGGCCCCATCGTTTAAGGCGCCCAGGAGATCCGCCCAGGAGGGGTTCAAGTCCTACTAGTGAGTCGCTACTTACCGAATCTAGAGCGAGCTATTCGAGTAAGTTATCGAAAAAAAATTATAATCAAATTTACGTTTTATTATTTTATTTTTATAATTATATATATTTATAATATTATTTTAATTATATAAAATTAAATTTTTATGTTTTATATAAATATTAATTTTTATAATGAAAAGATTAGAATTTAATAAGATGATTTTTAAACCAAACCATACCAAAAACCCTAAACCCCCACGCTCCCTCGCCGTCCGCTCCTTTTACACCTCGGCGCCGGCGGCCAAGCGATGGCGGTCCGCTCTCGCCTTTCTTCCTCCTTCCGCCGCCTCTCCACCATCGCCTCGACTGCTGACATCCTCCTCTGGAGCCATGCCGGTGAGGAAACCGTCGCGCCGTCATCGACCGTCCAGATCTTATCGTGGGGCCATGGTAGCTCTGGCCAGCTCGGCGGCGGCAAGGAGGAGATCCGCTTCTACCCCACCCTCGTGGCTTCCCTCTGCCTCCGGCCGGACTTCCACCTCGCCCCCGTGCAAGGCCGGCTTCCGCTTCATCCTGCACCTCTTCCGCCGGACCTGGCTGGTTCTTCCGCGCCCGTCGAGGTTGGGATCTCCTGTGGGTTGTTCCACTCTGCCTGCTCGTGGACGGGAGGTTCTGGATCTGGGGCAAGGGTGATGGCGGCAGGCTTGGTTTTGGCGATGAGACCTCCGTCTTTGTCCCGACGGTAAACCCTAATCTTGATTGTGTTCGGAGTATTTCTCTTGGTGGAATTTACATGGTGAGTATATTGAACTTTCTTGCCATTTTTCCTTTTAAAAAATATTCTTTTGGGATTTATTTGTCCTCTGATTGGACCGAATATCGCTAAATTGAAGCCTTTTCTTTTGATTTTGGTTCTAAAGTTAGATTTTGTTGGTTTGAGTTTAAAGTAATTGTTATTGCAATAAGCTGAGTTTTTTCTCAACAAATAGTCGTTCGTCCCGACTTCCTAATCTATGAACAGCGAGACACGAGAGGATAGGAATCATCTCTAAGCCCTATATCTATTAAAGATAATGATAATGGATGTGGCACGCATCATGGGCAACGGGTTAAACAGATTGCACGATTTTTAAGCTAAGCAATAATATGATAGTTGATCTTGGCCTTGGCCTCGGCTTCGGCCTCGAATCCGACTTCAGTTTTAATCTTGGCTTCGAGCATAGCCTCGGCTCTGAACCTGCTCTTGGTCTTGGGTTCGACCTCGGAACTAGCCCTGAACTTTCCCGAAACCTAACAGGTGCTCAGAGCCACCACATGGCCCACTAACCCACTATCTCTAAAATCACGGGCAGCTACCATTATTTACGGTATACGTCTAGCAGTAATGCGCCCACTTATCGCTTACGGCGCCACTTTTGACGGACGACATGATTCAACGGCATACACCAAGGGTAAGATGGACCTCCGAATAGGTATAAAACCCCTTACTCACAAGGAGAAGGGGGGAATCACTCTCTATTACTCGATCTTCTCTAGAGCTGTTCTCCAAACCACTAACTAGAGCGTTTTGTTGGAGGGTCCCCGCTGGAACCATCGGTCCGGGACTTTTGTTGCAGGTTTTCGGTTGAAGAAGATGACCCTGCCATCCCATTAGAGATCCACGAAGCTCTCTTCTTACTCGATGCTCGCTGGAAGTGATTTGGCAGTAACAGATTGGCACGCCAGGAAGGGGTCATGGTCCGAACATTCATTCAACGTAGCTGCTACCCCCTGCAAGGAAGAAGATGGCAGTTACACATGCGCAATAGGCCTCTACCAGTCATGCTAGGGGGCACCTTCCTCGGGCTGAGCAGCCGAAGGCCGACCTCCCTGCTCTGCCCCCCATGCAGCTGCAGGTCAGTCAAACTGACGACTCATCGCCCTGATCCAGCAAGTTCAAGATCTAATGGCGGTGGTTCAGGGGTTGCAAGAACAGTGGTCCGCCACTACGCCATTGCCACCTCCACTCCCTACGCTCCATGCGGAGGATTAGGGGGTCGGCCAGTCTCATAATGACAGGACTCCCACAGAGTCCTTCCGTCGCACATCTTTGAGACCCCATCGCTGGGAGACCTCCAAATGGCCACGATCTCCTTCCCATCACTCCGACCGCCTCCCCAAGCAGCGTAGTGGGAAGGAACCCGCGCAGGTGCACCCTCTCCACCGGCATCCCTCTCTCCGCTCGTCTTCTGAATCTTCAAGGGGAGATTCCGTCAACAAACGAATTGCTCGCCTGGCTGAGTGACGATTGGACGAGTATCATCAATGGCTGGAGGAGCTCAGCCGTAGGATTACTAACCCACACGGGGCGGACTATGATCACTGTCCCCCACTGTCTCACCGTATTATGGAGGAACCGGTTACATCCCGATTCCATCTTCCCCAGTTGGACCCATATGACGGCACCACAAACCCCTTGGATTACCTAGAGAGTTACAAGATTCTCATGCAAGTATAGGGGGCCATAGATTCTCTCCTCTGCGTCGCTTTCTCGGCAACGCTCCGGAAGGCTGCGCGTGCGTGGTATTCCCGCTTGCCACCGCGCAGTATCAACTCCTTCAGGCAGCTGGAGCGGTCCTTCCTGGCCCACTTCGATGCATGCCGAAAGATCCCAGGGTAGCTGATAGCCTATTTGTCATCTAGCAGAGGAGCGGCGAAACCTTGAAAGACTTCGTAGCACAGTTCAAGGAGGCTTCGCTCGAAGTCTACAATCTTAAGGATTCCATGGCCACTCTTGGCCCTGAAGCGGAGACTTCGTCCCTCCCATTTCGCTTATTCTCTGGACAAGAAGCCTCCCAGCTCTTACGCCGAATTGCTGAGTCAAGCACAAAAATATATCCGCGCTGACGAAGTAGATTTCTCCAGAAGGGAGGTCGACAAGGGGTCTAGTAAAAAGCCAGTGCATTAACCTACTGGAGCGCGGCCTAGAAAGTTCGAGCCTCCTTGTCATCCAGACAACCGGCCTCGAGCCCTGGCACTTAAGGAGCACTTCACTCCGCTGCTCGCCCCAATATCCTACATCTTACTGGAGATCGAGGGTGAGCCATATCTGCAGCGTCCGCTTCCCATAAGGCCAAGAGTCCCCCGCAACAAGGACCTCTACTGCCGCTATCATCGAGACTACGGCCACGACACGAAGGACTGCCGCCTGCTAAAGAAAGCCATTGAGGAACTCGTTCAGCAGGGACATCTGGAAAAGTTTGTCCAGAAAGGAAATCCCGCTGCTTCGGGCCCGTCGGCACCTCCTACCGCCCAAATCGGTGTGGATAACACTCCGATAGAGAAGACGATGGCCATGATCTCCTGGGGGAAGGTAGCAACTCTAAAAGGCAGCGTGATGATGGTGTAGAATCTGTAATTCCCTTTTCAGAAGGGACTTAGAGGAGGTGGACAACCCTAATAATGATAGCGTCGTCGTGTCAATGACGATAGCTAAATATCCTGTAAAGCAAATTCTCATCGATAGTGGAAGCTCAGTGGATGTTCTTTCGTACGAGCCTTTTGTTCGAATGAATATGTCCTTTAACCTCCTTCGCCCTGTGACCACTCCCTTGATGGGTTTCACAGGAGATTCTGTAAGGGTAGAAGGAGAAATCATCCTTCCGGTCATGGCCAGGACGGAACCGCGCCAAAGCACAGCCTTCATAAAATTCCTAGTTGTTCGAGTCCCCTTAACCTACAATGTTATTCTTGGAAGGCCTGGCCTCAACCTCCTAGACGCCATTATTTCTACAAAGAGGCTACTGGTATAGTTTCCTACCAACAAGGGAGTCGGGGAGATTCGTGGGGAACATAATCTGGTACCCCTCTGTTATCATACTGCTCCTAGCCCTCATGAGGTGATTGCTCCGCCGACATCCGAGCCGCTTGACCCCAGAGATTCTGAGAAGAGGGGAGAACCAGCTGAAAGCTTGCTGGCCTTCCCGCTGGGAGAGGATCCAACAAGGATAGTTCATATTGGAACGCTTCTTCCTGCAGAAGTGAGAGATCGACTACTCGCTTTCTTACGGACCAATGCGGACATCTTTGCCTGGTTAGCCTCGGACATGCCGGGAGTACCACCTGATGTCATCACCCATAGACTCAGCATTGACCCAAAGAGTCGACCAGTTTGGCAAAAGAAGAGAAGTTTCGCTCCTGAGAGGCAAAGGGCTGTGGACGAAGAAGTCTGTAAACTGATCACGGCGGGCCACGTACGCGAGGCACATTACCCAGTCTGGCTAGCTAACATGGTCATGATCCGAAAGACCAACGGAAGCTAGAGAATGTGTGTTGATTTCACCGATCTCAACAAGTCTTACCCCAAGGACGGCTTCCCACTGCCCCAGATCGATCAGTTGGTGGATGCCACATCGGGCCATGAAACCCTTAGCTTCATGGATGCCTTCTCAGGGTACAACCAGATAAGGATGGATCCGGCTGACGAGGAGGCCACTTCTTTCGTGATCGAGAAGGGCATCTATTTCTATAAGGTTATGCCTTTCGGGTTGAAGAATGCAGGAGCCACATACCAGAGGTTGATGAATAAGGTCTTCGAAGATCAAATCGGGCGCAACATGGAGATAGACGACATGTTAACAAAAAACATCTATGCTGATGACCACGTTGCTGACTTGTCAGAAACTTTCGACAACCTTCGCCGATACCAGATGAAATTAAACCCACGAAAGTGCGCCTTCGGGGTCACAGCGGGCAAATTCCTGGGCTTTATGTGACACAGAGGGGAATCGAAGCTAACCCCGAGAAGATCAAGGCCATCATCGATATGAGACCACTAAATAATAAGAAGGAAGTACAACAGCTCACAGGAAGGATAGCCACCTTAAGCCATTTTCTAGCAAGGTCAGCAAAAAGGTGTCTACCCTTCTTCAAAGCCTTGCACAAAGTTGACAGCTTCGATTGGACGACCGAGTGTCAAGAAGCGTTCGAGGGATTGAAGAAGTTCTTGTCCTTCCCACCTTTGCTGTCCAAGCCAAATGGAGGAGAAGAACTCTTCCTTTACCTCGCTGCATCCCCCGAAGCGATGAGTTCTGTGCTCGTCCGCGTCGACACCGACAAGATGCAGAGGCTAGTCTATTACACAAGCAAAGTGCTTCACGACATAGAGATCAGGTATTCTAATACCGAAAAGATTATCTTTGCACTAATTATCTCTCTCAGCATCTCAGACCATACTTCCAAGCACACCCGATCGTGATGGTCACGGATCAACCACTCAAGGCAATTCTCTCTCGTCCTGATACCTCCGGCCGACTAGCGAAGTAGGTAGTTAAGCTGAAAGAATTTGACCTGTCATTTCAACCCAGGTCGGCCATGAAGTCCCAGATTTTGATGGATTTCTTGGTCGAATGCACCTGGGTAGAGGAGCAGCTGGAGGAACCCCATGCAAATCTCTCGGACACCACAACCGAGGGAAAAGGGGAGGACTGGATCCTTCACGTAGATGGAGCGTCAAATTCTCAAGGTAGTGGGGCAAGCCTCATCTTAGCAAGTCCGGATGGCATAGTGGCCGAGTATGCCCTCTGCTTCCTTTTCTCAGCCATAAACAACCAAGCTGAGTATGAAGCTTTGCTGTCAGGAATGAGGCTGGCATGGGAGCTCAAGGTAAGATGTCTCAGAGTCTTTACTGACTCCTAGCTCGTCTCTAGTCAGATCAAGGGAGAGTATGAGGCTCGAGATCCTACAATGTCCCACTACTTGAGTATGGTACAGTCACAAGCATCTCTCTTTACTCATTTCAGCGTCAGCTACATTCCTCATGGGAGAATGCCAGAGCTGATGCTTTATCCCGATTAGCCACTTCGACTGACGAAACCTTGGGGAGAACCTATGTGGAACATTTGGAAACCCCAAGTATCGACATGATAGAAGAATCCTTGCCAATCAACCAAGATCCTTTCTGGATGGACGCTTATGTCCAGTATCTCACCAACGACACTCTCCCAGTCGGCCCTGCTGAAGCTAAACTCTTCAAATGGCGAGCATCCAAGTTCCTTGTACTTGATGGATAGCTATATCGAAGGTCCTTTTCACACCCTCTCCTCAAATGTGTTGGTCCCACGGACACTGACTACATCCTCCGTGAGATCCACGAGGGTATTTGTGGAAACCACTTGTGGGGCAGAGCACTATCACACAAGGCTCTACGCCAAGGCTATTACTGGCATACCATGCGAGGCGATGCGACCGAGTTGGTTCGGAAGTGTGACAGTTGCCAGCGATATCCAATGGCTGTCAACCTCTCAGCTGAGCCCCTTGTCAGCTCCATGGCCCTTTTCCTAGTGGGGGATGGATATTTTGGAGCCATTCCCTCCAACTTCTAGTCAGAGGAAGTTTTTGCTCGTTACCATAGACCATTTCACCAAGTGGGTAGAAGTTGAAGCATACGCCAAAATTACCGAAGCCAAGGTGAGGACTTTCTTTTAGAAGTCTATTATTTATCGGTTTGGGCTACCCCACACCCTTGTTATCGACAATGGTCAACAATTCGACAATGCTCCCTTCCGAGAGTTTTGTGCCAAATTGGGTGTGTGCCATAAGTTCACCTCTGTCGGTTATCCTCAATCAAATGGAGTGGCCGAAGTGACAAATTGGATCATCCTTCAGGGACTCAGGATCCGCCTGGATGACTTTAAGGGAAGATGGGTGGAGGAGCTCCCGAATGCGCTATGGGCGTACACATGACACCACGAGTCCCCTCGAGAGAAACCCCCTTCAGCCTCGTGTTCGGGTCGAAGGCCGTCATCCCGATAGAAATTGGCACTCCTAGTCCTCGGGTACAATCATATGATGAGGAGAACAATGCAAGCCAGTTGCGAGCCAACCTTGATCTTGTTGAAGAAGCTCGTGATCAAGCGCGGCTCAAGATGGCAGCTTACCGCTAAAGAATTGCAAAGTATTACAATGCTCGAGTTCGCCCCAGAACATTCCTCCCTGGAGACCTGGTCCTCAGGTGAGCCGAAGTCTCCAAACCCACTAAAGGAGGCAAATTGTCACCCAATTGAAAAGGGCCTTATCGAGTAACCGATGCGCTTCATCGCGGTGCATACCGGATCAAAGAATTGGATGGGAAGTCGCTCTCTCGCACCTGAAATGCGGATAATCTCCATCGGTATTACTAGTAATGTACACTGACATCACAGTCTTGGTCATGCCTGTTTATTGGAAATGCACATACTTCTTTTTACTAACGAAAACATCAATGAGTAATCAAACTTTTTCAGCTCAAGCCCGGCTCCACATCGGCACTCAAGCCCGGCTCCATATCGGCACTCAAGCCCGGCTCTGCGTCGGCACTCAAGCCCAGCTCCGCGTCGGCACTCAAGCTCGACTCCGCGTCGGCAGTGAAGCCCGGCTCCGCGTCGGCACTCAATCCCGACTCCGAGTTGGCACTCAAGCCCGACTCCGTGTCGGCACTTAAGCTCGGCTCCGCGTCAGCACTCAAGCCCGGCTCCGCGTCGGCACTCAAGCCCGACTCCGCGTTGGCACTCAAGCCCGATTTCACGTCGGCATTCGAGCCTCCTCCGTGTCGGCACTCAAGCGTGAGGCTGAATCAGCGCTTGACGTTCAAGAAGTCACTCTCGCGTCAGCCTCGACCTCAACCTCAATTTGTGGACTCCGGCCTTGACTTCTTTCATGTCTCGACCTTGTCTAGATGTCAAGTCTCGACTTCAATCTCAACTGACTCACGTCCCAATTATAACCTAGCTCGTTCTGGCTACTACGGAAGCGAAGTATTAATAAGAAATAGCTAAATTTCAAAAGATAATTCATTGATCATGAAGGTTTACAAAATCGCCAACTTCAGTCGGACTCCATTACAGGGAAAAGTCAAAAAACAAAAGATGTTCAAGGCTCGGCAGATGCTGGGTTGTTGTTAGAGGAAGGATATTCTGCTGGTGTTTCCTCGTTGCCTCATCCGGATCCTAGTCGTCGAGACCTTCTAAATGATAGATTCTTCCCACCTTAGCCTTGCAATCTCGGAAGCCCAGGTTGTAGGCATAGGCAGTGGCTTCGGCCAGCTCTTCACCAAAGCTGGCAGACTGCCAGAAGATCTCAATGGCCTCGGCGGCCCTTTTTTATGCTACAGTGATGCAGGACCGATTCGCATGCAAGTAATTTATTATTTTTTTAATGATTAATAATTGCAGTTGATTATTCTCCCAAAGTAATAGCCTGATAGGGATTTAGAAAAATTCACAGTAAATCCGCACGCGAAACAGTTCCTAAAAAAATAAGGAAGAAGGACCGCCGAGGCTAAGAAGCCCCGGTAGGGCTTGATCTCCTACAATAAAGTTACTAGTAGATTAGAGGGGTGTACCTGGTAAGAGAGGAAAGATCCAAGTATTGAAGGGGTTGCTCTGCCTAGCGGATGCGCCCTAGATGACCAAGCCTTGAGCCCACGGATCTGCGGCCAAGTATCCGCTGATCTGGATGACGATCACCTTGAATCCTGGATTCATGGCTACTGAGGGATCTGCAAGATCATACAAGGGTTAAAGAATAATAGAGAAAATTTAGAATAGAGGCAAAGAGACAAGGAAGGAGTAGAGAAAAGGAGAGGCCGGCCAAGGACTCTTGGGCGTCCACTATTGGAAGACAAAGGTGGCGGCCATGGTTTCTCCTAGAGACTTGGGATGTTGGCATGCGCAGGAGAAGGGAAACAAGAGCACCAGAGAACCAATTAATAAAAATCACAATAACTCAAAACTTAGATTGATTGATTAATAATAAAAGATACATCATTCATACAAGAGGGTATCTTTTATAGAGCAAGAGACTTGGGGCCCAAGAAAATACAGATATGGAAAAGAGAGAAAAGAAAAAAAAGGTGCCCTAATCAAATTTAGCGTGACATCTGCAGCGTCCAGATGAGGAAGGTGATCTTCTAGATGCAATCAGCGGCAGCTGGATTCGGCATGAAATCTGTGGCGTCCAGATGAGGTAGGTGATCTTCTAGATATGATTGAGATGCAATCAGCAGCAGCTTAATTTGGCATAAAATCTGCAGCGTTCAGATGAGGAAGGTGATCTTCTAGATGCAATCAGTGGCAGCTTAATTTGGCATAAAATCGGCATTGGCCAGATGAGGAAAATGATCATCCTATAGGGAAGGTTGCTTGCTCTGCTAGATGGCATATGGGCTGCTTGAAGTAGGTGTGGCAACTTGAATTTAGCAGCTGCTCTGTCTGACTGTGATGGCCTTGTCTTCTGCTCCAATACTGATGTCTCCTCTTGTAAGCTGATGAACTTACTATAGGACTCACATTAAAATAAACTGAACTGGATAGGACTCAATTTAGAATAAAATGAACTGGATGGGCAAAATAAACTAAACTTTATTTCCCAACTCAAGACTTGAATCATAACTAATCAAATACACAGAGGGTTAAGAATCCTCTGCTTGATCCCGGTGCCGCACCAATTCTCCCGGGTGGGAAGAACTCGACCCCGTCGAGTATGGGTCATTCTGGCTCTGGTATCTCTCTAGTAGGTCTGGGTCGAGGTGTTGCAAGTCCTCTCGAGTAATCCATGAATCGTCAGATTCGAAGCGACCCTGCCATCGGACCAGGTAGCGTTGATAACCGCGGTTCCGGGTCGTAATGGCTTGATCATCTAGGATACGCTCGATCCGCTCTCCTCGCTCAGGTAAAATTGGTGGTGGACACTCTTGGGTAGGTTCGCTCATGAAAGGAGGGTTAGGTCCAAAGTACTCACTAGGAATCGCTGTCGGTTCCCTATATTCTACTAGGTCTGCAATATTGAAGGTAGAGCTAATGCCCCAATCCGAGGGCAGATCTAGCACATAGGCATTGGGTCCTACCTTCTCTATTATTTTAAAGGGACCAGCTCCGCGAGCGTGAAGTTTCTTAACGGTACCTGGTGGGAACCGTTCAGGCCTAAGCCTAACCATGACATAATCCCCTACACCGAACTCTTTGGCTCTTCTTCGAGAGTTACCAGTCTTTTATAAGTTTCATTACTTAGATTTATTTTCTGGCTAATGTCCTTATGTAAGTCTTTGATATGCTGTGCAAATGCTTGTGCGGACTCTGAGACTCGTGTGTGGAGGGTAAAGGAATTAGATCAAGTGGACGATTAGGCTTGTACCCATGGACTATCTCAAATGGACTCTTGCCCGTGGACCTGTTCACTGAGCTATTGTAGGCGAACTCTGCACGAGGCAGTAATAAATCCCACGTCCCTAGGTGTTCGCCTACAAGGCACCTAAGAAGGTTTCCTAGACTACGGTTCACCACTTCAGTTTGCCCATCCGTTTGGGGAAAGGCTGTGGAAAAATTAAGTTTGGTCCCTAACAGATGCCATAGCGTTTTCAAAAGTAGCTGGTGAACCTAACATCCCTATCAGAAATAATGGTCTTAGGTAGGCCATGGAGCTTGACCACACTGTCTAAGAAAAGTCGGGCTACCCTAGATGCGTCAAAGGTTTGCGAACAAGGGATGAAATGAGCCATCTTAGAGAACCTATCGACCACTACAAAGATGGAGTCGTGCTTCTTCTGGGTTTTAGGTAATCCTAGAATGAAGTCCATACTGAGGTCTTGCCAAGGACGATCAGGCACTGGCAAAGGAGTATATAGACCGGTGTTCTGCTTCTGCTATTTTGCAACGGCACAAGTTCGACATCGGGCTATTATCAGGGCAACGAGCCTTTTTAATCCTGGCCAGTAAAATTGGTCCTCTATCGCTAGAATAGTCTTATCTCTTCCAAAATGACCAGCTAATCCCCAGCATGCGTTTTCCAACTAGGAATTCTCTAAGTGACGTCCTAGGGATACAAAGTCTATTGCCCCTAAAAAGGTAACCATCCTGGATGGTATAATCTCCACTGGTACTGGATGGCCCTAGCTGAAGGATCTTATAAATTTCACCAAAGTCATGAAGGTCTCATACTCATCTTTTATCCGGTCGAATCCTATAACTTCGGTGCTAACAGTACTCAACAACAAAGACTTACGGCTTAGGGCATCTGCTACCTTATTTTCTATACCGGCACGGTGTTTCAGGACAAAAGTGTATGCCTGAATGTATTCAACCCATTTGTCGTGCCTAGAATTTAGCTTCTTTTGGGAGTTCAGAAATCGGAGTGCCTCATGATCAGAAAATAAGACAAACTCCTACGGTAGTAAGTAATGTCTCCAATACTTAAGGCTTGTACTACGCATAGAATTCCTTATCATAGGTGAATATCTAAGTTTAGCTTCATTTAGTTTTTCACTAAAGAAAGCTATGGGGTGATTTTCTTGGCTTAACACTCCACCTATGCCTACTCCCGACGCGTCGCATGCAACCTCAAACACCTTAGAAAAGTCTGGAAGTCTAAGTATGGGTGCATGAGTCATCCTATCCTTAAGCTCTAGGAAGGCCTTATTAGCTGACTTAGTCCACTCAAAATTACCCTTCCTAATACAATCAGTGATGGGTGCGATGATGGTGCTAAATCCCCTAATGAATCTCCTGTAAAAGGTTGCTAGGCCATGGAAGCTGCGGACATCGTGGACGTTCATGGGTACCGGCCACTCTACGACCGACCTAACCTTTTCAGGATCCGTTGAAACACCTTCTGGGGTTACCACAAAACCTAGAAAGATAACCCTATGCGTCATGAAATCACACTTCTTAAGGTTTGCATATAGGCTATTCTCTCTAAGGGTCTGACAGATTAATCTGAGATGGTTAAGATGGTCCTCTTTGGTCTTGCTATAAATTAATATATCATCAAAATAGACCACTAAGAATTTTTTCGTGTACTCTTTCAGGACCTGGGTCATGATTCTCATGAATGTGCTAGGTGCGTTTGAAGCCCAAAAGGCATCACGACCCACTCAAACAGACCATCTCTAGTCTTAAATGCAGTCTTCCACTCATCCCCTGGTCTAATTCTAACCTGATGGTAGCCACTCTTAAGGTCTATTTTGGAAAAGATAGTGGCACCCGCCATCATGTCAA
This sequence comes from Calamus simplicifolius, assembly GCA_900491605.1. NCBI lineage: Eukaryota > Viridiplantae > Streptophyta > Magnoliopsida > Arecales > Arecaceae > Calamus > Calamus simplicifolius. Next base: position 89,657 of record UESW01002807.1, on the reverse strand, counting down.
CATGTCATCTAGTCTGGGGATAGGGAACCTATACTTGATAGTGATTTTGTTGATGGCCCTACTGTCCATGCACATTCTCCAGGTACCATCCTTCTTAGGGGTTAATAGTGCAGGAACTGCACAAGGACTTAAGCTCTCCCTAATGAAACCTTTCCTAAGTAATTCTCCCACTTGTTTTTGTAGTTCTTGATGCTCAGTGGGGTTCATCCTATAATGGGAAGGTTTGGGAGGGGATCCTGGGATCAGGTCAATGGCATGTTGGATGTTTCTCAGGGGTGGTAACTGATCAGGCAATTCTTAGGGAAGACATCCTTAAACTCCTCTAGGATCTCAATTACTTCTAGGGGTTGTTCCTTTTGGACTGATTCATAGATCTCTTTAGTGGTCAAAATCCAAACAGGATTACCCTCAGTGATGTCCTTTTCTAATTCCTTAGCTTTAATCAGATTAACTCTTGGCTTGCTATCCTTAAGGTTGCTAGATCCTTTCTTGATTGGGTCCCTAGGTGGAGTTGGATGTATCACATACTTGTTCCCATTGTGTTTAAAAGAGCAGATGTTGGATCGACCAAACAAGGTGGCATCGTGATCGTAAAGCCAAGGTCGACCTAATATAATACTAACACCCATAGGAATTACATCGCACCAAACCTTTTCCTCATAATTTTGCAATTTGATTAGTATTTGGCATCTGGACTTGATTGGGATAGAGGTGGAATCTACCCACGAGACCTTATAGGGACTAGGATGGGGAACTGTGGTCAATCCTAATGACTTAATTGTATTGGTAGAGATGACATTGACACAACTCCCGCTATCCACTATGATCTTGAGCACCTTATCCCCTATCTTAACAAAAGTCTGTAGGATGTTAGTCCTACGCCAATCTTCCTGGTCCTTAGTTTGAGTCTGGGTCAAGATACATCTAACCACTCCTAGTAGGTCTTCAGACTCAAATGTTTCCTCCTCTCCATCGTACTCATCTATCAGATGGGTATCAGCCTCATAGACCTCTCCCTCAGGCTCAACTAAGGACTCGGATTCAGTCTCAGGTAACTCATCTATATGAAGGGATCTGACTGGGCACTGGCTGATCATATGTCCCGGTTTGTTGCATCTAAAGCATTTGATCTGGGGGTTGGAATTTCTTTGGACCTCTACAGATTTGCCCTTATACTCTCTCTGGGGTATAGGGGTACTATTCTGGGGCCGACTTAACTCAGTTCGGCTTGTACTGGGTCGGCTAGTGTTGGGTCGACTCGGGAAAGTCTGGCGGGGGTCTGAGTACTTGGTAGGTCTGGGATGACTAGGATAGGCCTGGCTAGATCCTGGATATGGGTAGGGCTCTTGGTAGCCTCTGATCTACGATAGGGTGGCCCTCTCTAAAAACGTTCATAATCCCTAGCAACTTGGTAAGCTTCTTCTAAATCGTGTACCCTTCTTAGGTAGAGTTCTCTTTAAATATCTGCTTTCAGGCCATACCTAAACTTGGATAGGGTGACTTCCTCAGACTGAACGATATTACACCTCATGGTATACTCTTGGAATGTAGCAATGTATTCATTCACAGTTTTACTACCCTGAATTAATCCCTGCCACTGGTCATAGGCTCTGTTCATACGATGTGGGGACATAATTGGACCTAAGTCTAGCCTTCATGGTGTGCCAGGTGACTATGGGGTCTCTTCCCTCTAATAATTGCCTTCGCTCTAAAGTGGCCCAGTATAACCTAGCCTGTCGTACTAACTTGAGCTTGGCAAACTTAAACTTACGCTCTTCAGACATGTCGTACCAGTCAAAGTGCTGGTCCATCCCTTCCTCCCAATCTAGGTAGTCCTTAGGGTCCATAGAGCCATCAAAAGTAGATGCTTCAAGTCTGACACTTATAAGGGCTCTTTCTTCTTGGTCTACTGCCTCATGATTGGGTCTCCTAGGGAGGACATCTAGGACTGGATTAGGTGAAGTAGTCTCCTAGGGTTTGGCCTTATGTAGAGGTCAGGCTGTTGGGCTCTCCTAGGATGAGGTGGGGTCTCATGATCAAACTCAGTGTGAGGCTCACGGGCTTCTTCTAGGATGCCCAACCTAGTTTCGACTTGATCGAACCTAGACCCTAATCTAGCCTCAGATTGCTTGATGTCTTGGTTCATTTGGGCTAGTTGTTCAGTGATGATCCTTAAGTGATCATCAATGCTTTGATTAGCCATGGGTTCAGCCTGTAATGGAGGTGGTGACGGACGAAAAGATGCTCCTGATCTAGTGCACATGCAAACACAATCAAGCATACAAGACTCAGACTGACTCGGACTATGGTATGCTAGACCTAGTCATCCAGAGTAAAGGATTTGGCTTAATGCAAGCCAATCTAACAGTAACTCTTCAATTGGCCAGTTGGGACAGGTGGAAGGGGGGAGGCTCGTCCTGCAAATTGCAGGTGCCTAATTAGAATAACCCCAACACTCCGCTTAAGTCGTTTGACATTTGACCTCCCTTTTAGACACCAATTTCAGAGCACACGTCAAATTGATTTGTACTAGTCTCCTCCAGTACACTAAACCGACCGTTAGTGTCCCTAGCCCTTTAGGGCAAATGTCAATTAAGTTGCTACTCAATTTTTATTAGAGGCTTGGGATCGGGATGCACGGGTGGTTGTTTTGGGCCAAGGAAGGGGTCTCAATCCCTCCCTTATCTGACATCAATGAAGGCCCTTAAGAGTAATTTAATGGAGATGAATGACATGTAAACACAAACCCTAATCCAGAAATCTGTAAATAGCAATAAATCTAGAATTTTTTTTTACAGATCGAATTAAATTCTCAAAAAAATAAAAAATACTTTAAATTATAACGAATCTAGAGAAATAAATTTTGTAATTTTCTGATGTGTATGCAGACAGAAACAATTCAATTAACAGATGATATACTGATAATAATGTGAATTAAAATTAAGCCCTAACTATGCTCTGATACCAAACTGATGTAGGACCGATTCGCATACAAGTAATTTATTTATTTTTTAATAATTAATAATTATAGTTGATTATTCTTCCAAAGTAATAACCTAAGAGGGATTCAGAAAAATTCGCAGGCAAATAGTTCCTAAAAATAAGGAAGAAGGACCGCCGAGGCTAAGAAGCCCCGGTAGGGCTTGCTCTTCTACAATAAAGTTACTAGTAGATTAGAGGGGTGTACCTGGCAAGAGGGGGAAGATCCAAGTGTTGAAGGGGTTGCTCTGCCTGGCGGATGCGCCCTAGATGACCAAGCCTTGAGCCCACAGATCTACGGCCAAGTATCCGCTGACCTGGATGATGATCACCTTAAATCCTGGATTCGTGGCTACTGAGGGATCTGCAAGATCACCATACAATGGTTAAAGAATAATAGAGAAAATTTAGAATAGAGGCAAAGAGACAAGGAAGGAGTAGAGAAAAGGGAAGGCCGGCCAAGGGCTCTTGGGCGTCCACTATTGGAAGACAAAGGTGGCGGCCAGGGTTTCTTCTGGAAACTTGGGATGTTGGCATGCGCAGGAGGAGGGAAACAAGAGCACCAAAGAACCAATTAACAAAAATCACAATAACTCAAAACTTAGATTGATTGATTAATAATAAAAGATACATCATTCATACAAGAGGGTCTCTTTTATATAGCAAGAGACTTGGGGCCCAAGAAAATACAGATATGGAAAGAGAGAAAAGAAAAAAAGGCGCCCTAATGAAATTTGGCATGACATTTGTAGCGTCCTGATGAGGAAGGTAATCTTCTAGATGCAATCAGTGGTAGCTGGATTCGGCATGAAATCTGTGGCATCCAGATGAGGCAGGTGATCTTCTAGATATGATTGAGATGCAATCAGCGACAGTTTAATTTGGCATGAAATCTGCAGTGTCCAGATGATGAAGGTGATCTTCTAGATGCAATCAGCGGCAGCTTAATTTGGCATGAAATCGGCATCGGCCAGATGAGGAAAATAATCATCCAGATCGGGAAGGTTGCTTGCTCTGCTAGGTGGCATGTGGGCTGCTTGAAGTAGTGTGGCACCAACTTGAATTTAGCAGCTGCTCTGTTTGACTGTGATGGCCTTGTCTTCTGCTCCAATACTAATGTCTCCTCTTGTAAGCTGATGAACTTACTACGGGACTCACATTAAAATAAACTGAACTGGATAGGACTCAATTTAGAATAAAAGAACTGGACGGGACTCAAAATAAACTAAACTTTATTTTCCAACTCAAGACTTGAATCATAACTAATCAGATATCCACAGAGGGTTAAGAATCCTCTGCTTAATCCTGGCGCCCGCACCATACAGCCACCCTCTCTTTGTCAGCTTGTGCGGCCGCCGTCTTCTCGGCCACTTGCGCATCAGAGCGACAAGCGATCTCTTTAGCATTTTCGCCCGCTCCTCGACTGCGCTTATTTGAATGTTGGCGGAGTGTAGTCTGGTATGATACATCAATAAATCCGACTTCACCTTTTTAGTTTTCTCCTCGGTGGCTCGTACCGCCTAAGGCCTTCTCGGCCCTTTCTGCCTGGGCTTGTTTCTTGGCTTGGGCCGCCTCCAAGGCCTCCTCGGCCCTCTCTGCTCGGGCCTGCTCTTGGCCCTCCCGGCTAAGGCAGCTTCCAGTGCCTTCTCGGCTTCCTCGGCATAGGCCTGAGCTCGGCGGGCTTCTTCATGTGAATGGCCGAGGGTGACCTTGGCCTGGAAAAGGACGCTTTTTATGGTAGCCAAAGAATTCACCGCCTGCATAAGAATTGCTGTCAGGGAGAGGCCAAAGGAAACTCTTAAACAATGAAGCTTTAGTGAAGTAATACTTACCCAAAGATGAGCCACAAAGGCATCACGGAAGAAGGAAGAGGTCCCCTAATTTTGGAGCTCTCTCTGGAGTTCGGGTGTGCACACCCGCGCCATCAACCGCTCCGCCCAGCGGCCATTGTGCTCCAGAATGGACCTGAAGGATGTTGCGACGGTCTCATCCTCAGCAGCTCTAGTCGGCGTCATGGCAGGGGCTGGTGGTACCCGTCTTCCATCGGCACCGCAGCCCTTTGCTCTTCAGTTGTCGCCTCTTCTACTAGCAGAGCAGCCTTTGGAGCCGGTCCCATGGCCGGTACGGTCGGCTCCACTTCGGGAATGGCAGGCGGCGGCGGCGATGGCTGGATTTTAGTCCTTGGCTCCTTCGGGGGCGTGTCGGTGGTGAGGTCGATGTGAGCCTCCCAGTCTGCTCAGGGCTTACGGATGAGCGGAGTTGGGGACCGGGACGGGGTTGGCAATGGTGACCGGGGCCTTTTCCTTGACTCTTCGGCCTCTTCAATTCTTTTCGAGGCCCCTTCGGCCTCAGCTTTCTTTTTGGCCTTTGCTTTGGCCCTCTTCTCGACGGGGGCCCCATCCACTTGGGCTCTCCTTTCCTTGGCCGTAGCCCTTCTCACTGCTTGGGCCAGCGGTAGCATATCTATACAAGTCAAAAAGGAATTAGTAAGAAAATATGATGAAGAGTGGAAGAAGATGAGGCGGGTAAAAAGGAGAGGTCATGGTTGCTCACCACCAGTTGGAATGAGGCCTGTGAGCCGAAGGTTCTCCTCGGCCAAGAGCTGGTTACATCGAGGGACGTCGGCAGTCAGTAGCTGCCCGAATGCCACTTGGTCCCTTGGAAGTACGGAGGAATCTTTGTTTGGATCGGTGTTTGGTGTTCCCCAGACCCCTCTCACCCACTCAACATCAGCAAAGAAAAACCTATCTTTCCACCCCTTGACGGACATAGGAGGATGAAGTTTAAGGTTCTGGTTGGTCTGGGAGCAAAGGACCACCACCCGGCTTGTTTGCGAAGGGTGTAGAAGCTCTGGAAGAGGAAAATCCTAGCTTCTATCCCCTGAAGGTGACACAGCACCAGGAAACCCACAATAGTCCGAATGGAATATGGAACTAGTTGTGCCAGTGCCAAAGAATACCTATTTAACAGATTAAGGATGAAGGGGTGAAGAGGTAGCCAAAGCCCAACCTTGAAGAAGGCTCCGTATAAGGCGACTCTCCTGGGATGGGAGGAAGTCACCATATCTTCGGGAGCGGGACGGAATAGGAGGATGCCGATGGGAAGGCTATACTTGGCCTTAAGGTTAACGATTTCTTGGGAAGTCATGGTGGAGGCAGTCCACTCAGGGGACTCCCTTACGGCGAAGGAAGATGGGCTAGCGATGGTCGGACGATGCCGGGTAGGGGCCTGACCGGCGGCCGGGCGACTCCCGGTCGAAGATCATCCAACAGCTCGTCGCTGTTCCAGTGGAACCCTATCAGGGGGAAGAAGATGACCAGCTAGGTGTTGGGGAGGAGGAAGGTTGCGCGGGATCGGGGGAATAACCCCTAGAATCAGAAATGGAACAAGAAAGGGACGAAGATATGAAAACGAGGGTGAACTGACCTGGAGAAAGAATCAGAAAGCTAAGAACCAGGGACGAAAGGCTTAGGAAGAGGAGCAGGAGCAAGGAGGCGCACAGATGCTAAGAGAGATTTAAGCTGGGAAGAATGGTAGGAGCGCTAAAAGTGAAAAGATGAAAGACGGGGACGACTCCCCCTTTTAAAGCCTGTTGTTTCAAATCATCCCGCCTGGTTCAGAGTGGCCACGTGTCAGCCCCCCACTGGAGAAGACGTTTCGGTATTTCGGCAACCACCCGAGGCGTAGAACGCAAGGGATGCGACCAATGATAAGACAGCGGTGACCTCACCGCAATGATGGTGCCCGCCTTTTCGCAGTTCCATACTCGAGGAGGATCCCCCTATATCCCAACGGCAGAATAGCGGTGGTGTTGCAGCGTTCGATGCCTCAGCATTAAAGAGCACTGCCTTCGGGGACACGTGCCCTTGTAGCAGTTGGTAGCGTACAAAGATTCAGCTGGTCCTGGCCTCGGCCTCGAGCATAGCCTCGCCTCAGCCTCGGCCTCGAGCACAACCATGGCCTCAGCCTCGGATCTGACTTCAGTTTCAATTTTGGCTTTGAGCATAGCCTCGGCTCTGGACCTGCTCTTGGCCTCTGGGTTTGACCTCGGAACTAGCCCTGAACTTCATTCTTGGAAACCTAACAGGTGCTCAGAGCCACCACATGGCCCACTAACCCACTATCTCTAAGACCACGAGTAGTTATCGTTATTTACGACACACGTCTAGCAGTAATGCGCCCACCTACCGCTTACGGTGCCACTTCTGACGGACGACGTGATTCAACGGTCATACACCAAGGGTAAGAGGGACCTTCGAACAGGTATAAAAGCCCTCACTCACAAGGAGAAGGGGGGAATCACTCTCTATTACTCGATCTCCTCTAGAGCTGTTCTCCAAACCACTAAATAGAGCATCGGAGGGTTCCCATCGGAACCACCAGTCCGAAACTTTTGTTGCAGGTTTTCGGTTGGAGAAGACGACCCTGCCATCCCATTAAAGATCCACGAAGCTCTCTTCTTACTCGACGCTCGCTGGAAGCAATTTGGTAGCAACAATAATCTTTGGCAGTCGCTAGCCGTGGTTGTCACCGTAGATTAGAGGTTGGAAGGAGCATTCTTCCTTAAAGCCGAATTCATCCTCGAATTTAATCTGATAAAACCCACGGTAAGACCTTAGAAATTAATCTATATGTTCTTTGATCTTTAAATTATAGAAATCTTAAATAAATTTAGTAAGATAATCAGAGTTTATCATGATTTTTTTTTTTGCAATCTTTGTCCAGGAAACCATCGTCCGTCGGTTAGATTTTCTTCCCTCTAGTGGCGAATACGACGAGGTAATAGACCTCTAAAATCCCTAAATCCCTCCTTTGCTTCTTCTTGAATTCAAGAATCATGGGGAGATCAAGGCCGCGTACGGGCGGTTGGCGCGGGCGTGCCACCCGGACGTAGTGGCGACCGATCGAAAGGGCGCATCGGCCAAAGAGTTCATGTGGATCCATGCTGCCTATGCCACCCTCTCGGATCCCGAGAAGCGCGCCGACTATGATAGGAAATTGATGGCCGCGATGCTGGCCGCCATCGGCCGGCAGCGGTGGTCGCCGCACAAACCGCGACCGTTCTCCTCGTGGCGTCGAGGACCTCGGCGGTGACGACCTCTTTCTCTGGCTTCCATCGCCGGATGTGGGAGACGGACCAATGCTGGTAGAAGAAGACCAACGGGTAATGTTCGAACCAAATGCGCTGGTCAAAAGGGAGAGTTGATCGGTCATGTTATATTGACCGAAACAATATGATGGATTTTGAGACTCCAAGAGCTGTTGGATGAGATCTTAATAAGTCTATTTATTATTCCAATTTAACTATTAAAATAAATATTAATTACTTTGAATTTATTAAGAATTGATACTTTTATGGATGTTTGCAGAAAAGAAGCCTATAGATGGAAAGAGCTTACGGCACTCAAATCAGGACTCGATTTGCCCAAAAAGGAAGAAAGAGATGATTTCACATGATACCCGGTGTAAAATAAGGCAGGTGATGTTGAACGAATGGTTGAGAAATTTTTTCATAATATCTGAACGATCTTGAGCGCTCGATTGACTCCAACTTTGACTAAAAGAAAACCCTAGATGAGCTATATAAAAGGAGGATTTCAGCAGTAGTTGGAGGGAGGAGTTTCTACAAAGCTCTTTTTATTCTTCTTTTATTTAGATTATATATTTAGTCCTAAGAGAGAAAAATTATGAAGGGGATGTTGGTAGCAGCAATGCGTAGCTAGATTCCTTCAACTTGGGATGATGATGAAGCCTGTAATCAGGTTTTATCTCTCTTTTTGTTCTTAATTTCTATGCAATAAAAATTATGCTCTTCTTTATTATATCTTTTGAGTTATTTTTCTGATTGAGGTTTTGATCTGGCATATACAGCCTGTACCCTCTATCGACGTACTGTGATCTCAGGATATAGTACGTGCCTAAGAGAGACAGATCGTAGTATGATAGATTAGACCCTTAACCTTGCAATTATTAGATAGTTTATACTCTAAGCAGACGTACCGTGATCTCCTAATACGGTCCGTGCCTGATAAGAGATAAATTATTTTAATTTTAAATTTATAAAAATTATTACTATTGCAACATTTTAAAAAGAAGATAAAACCTGTTTGCATGGTGGATTCAGATTCCTGGGTTGCTGCTCCTGTTATTTGAATTTCATTAATTAATTAGTTATTATCTTTTAATAACCGCTATTCTTAATATAATCCTTTATAGATAATTTTTTTTCTCTTTCGTAAAATAATTGCCCTTGATCCCCGAGGATACGATCCCGATTCACCACTAGCTATAGTAGTGAGTAGGTTTTATTTTTTACTGCAAATGACAGTGATCAAATTTTGGCATCGTTGCCGGGGATCCAGGCACGATTACTTCAAAAAAAAAAAAAAAAAAATTATTACAAATTTTTTTCTTATTTTTATTTTTTTTATTTCATTATTATTCTTGCTTCTATATAAAAGAAAAGAGTAAAAGAAATTCCTTTTTGTTGAATAGTTATTGCTCTTTTTAGCTTATTGCTTTTTTTTTTAGTTACCTTAATTGTTAGATTTTCTTATTTTCTTTTAACATAAAAAGATTACTTTCCTTCTTATCACAAATTTACTTTTAACCTAATCAACTTTCCTTTTAATTAACTTACCTTAAAAAACATGAAATAAAACCCTAAGACACTTTCCATAAAAGATAATTAATTTAAGAAAATAAAATAAAAATAATAAATAAATAAATAAAAATAAAGTATAATAAAAATAAAAATAAAATATTTTATTTCTATGCTTAGATTGACTTAGGTAAATTTATTTTCAACGAAACTTAAAATTTTTTCATTGACATTTCATAATTTATTAGGAAATTAGAAACTTAATCACAAAAATCTTTAAAAAAAGTAATTAGATTAATTTTGTTTGATAATTTCAAGAGCTAGACATCTGCTTGTTGCATAGTATTTTCATAATTAACTTTAAGGGCACAAACCCTTAATCAAATTAAGGTGGGGAGTTGATCACCCTTCCTTGGCCACAAATCGCATCCTTCATTTTGCATTAATCCAAGCCTTTATCTCTAAAATTAATTAGACGTCAGCCCTAAGAAACTCGAGCTCAATAGGATAAGACACCCGAAAGAGTTGGACCGGGTCGAGATTGACTGCTTAACTGGTGTCTAGAAAAGGAAAGGAAAGTGGTTACTTAATTGGTTCTGTTCGCTTACCTAGTAAGCGACGGGGGGACTCCCACTGACCTTACCCTTAACTGGCTAGTTGATCAGTTAATTTTTGATTTGGAGGGCTCCAAGGTAGTCTTGGAAGTTAGGAGCTGTTTAGATCTAGGTTAAACCTAGGGTAGAGAGTCTAATCTTTGTTAACTTGATTGCTAATAATTATTAAACCATAACTAAATTATTCTTCATTGCTCTTAGTTCTAGGAATCTTTTAGGATATTTTCTTTAGAATCTTCTCCTTTCTCTTCTATTATATTAGTTAAAAAAAATTGAATTACTGTTTACTTTAGAGTGTATTGGTAGGGTATATGCTTTGTCACCGATCGTTACAACCCAACCTCATACCCTTAAACCCTAAAATAGAGAGAACTTGTAGAGCAAACAGAGCATGCATTATGGATCTTAATCAAGAAAATAATCTACCACGTCAATTGAAGAAGTACTTCGCCCCTTCATAATATACATATTCACCATCCATACAAGTACCCCCAGTAGAGGCTGTCCAATATGAAATTAAGTCCAATATAATCCAAATGTTACTAACTTTCCATGGATTTACAAATGAATATCCCTATAAACACTTAGATGAATTCTGAAAAATTTGCTCAATTGTCAAGATTCAAAATTTCTTCGATGAGGCACTTAGGCTTAAGTTATTCCCTTTCTCCCTAAAAGGTAGAGTCAAGTATTGGTTAAATATACTAGACATTATAATTTCAACTTGGGACCAACTTCAGAGGGAATTTCTTAAGAAATGCTTTCCTATAGAAAAAATGAATCAAATTAGAAAAGCCATAACCAATTTTTCTCAGTTAGAGGAAGAAATATTTCATGAAACGTGGGAGAGATTAAAAGAATTAACTAGTAAATGTCCGCACCATGCAATACCTAAATGGCAGTTAGTTCAATGTTTTTATGATGGATTGTCAGAAAGGCATCGATAAATAGTGGATGCCTTATGTGGAGGGATATTTATGCTAAAAAATGAACATGAGGCATGGCAACTTTTTAAAATTCTAAGTGAAATTTCCGGTACCACATGTCTACTAAGAGAGGGGGAATATACAACATAGGTCAGTCTATAGACATATATATCAAAATTGATAAACTATCCCAAAAACTTGATCAAATTCTACAAGTTGGAAACACCTTTTCCCCATCTACTCAATTACATGAGGTTTGTATAATCCGTTCAAAGCCGACTCATTCTATAGGGGAATGTCCAGCCGCATATCAATTTCCTGAGCTTGTTCAGGAGCAAGCTTATCCAGCCCAAACCCGAATGGCTCCTAGATCAGGAAATGATCTATATTCGAATACTTACAATCCTAGCTGGCAAAATCACTCAAATTTTTCATGGAAACCCCAACCTATAGTCAATCCAACATCAATTAGACCTAACCATCAGGAGACCTAATTTAGAAGCATATCATATTCCCAATATCTAAGTGCTCCTCAACCTCCACCAAATAATCATGATCCTACTTTCGAAGAGAATGTGTTACAAGCATTGAAAGGGCTAGAAATGAATACTCAACTTCTTCACTCACACACACAATCCATTACAAAACTAGAAACCCAGATAGACCAACTAGCCACAGCATTCAATGAAAGAGAATGGGGTAAGCTACCGAGTCAGCCAGAAGCTAACCCTATGAACCTAAACATCAAAGGATCCAAACAAGGAGCCCAAATTAACCAACTAAGTGTCATTCATACATTAAAATCTGGGAAACAAATAGATATTCAAATGGATACACATGAAGAAGAAGAATTAGAAGTCACATCACTTGAACAACTTATTGAGTTGGGTCAACCCGAAACACCTAAGGCATCAGAGTCTAATGTAATGGCCAACCATCAGTTGAGCCCGTGTCAGAAGAAGATAAACAAAAAATTAGGGTTGTAGCACTATTCCCAAATAGACTTAAGTCCAATCAAAATTCAGTTGAGCCCGTGTCAGAAGAAGATAAACAAAAAATTAGTGTTGTAGCACCATTCCCAAATAGACTTAAGTCCAATCAAAATTTAGTCCAATTTGATAAGATTTGGAGGTCTTTAAGCAAGTTAAAGTGAACATCCCCTTACTGAACATGATCCAACAAGTCCAGCCTATGCCAAATTCCTTAAGGATCTATGTACAAAAAGACGACTATCAATGTGCCCAAGAGAGCCTTTCTGCAGCTAGTGTGAGCTCTTACCTATCAAACCATATGCCAGTAAAATACAAAGATTAGGATCACCCATTATTTCATGCATTATGGGGAACACCCTCATAAATAGGGCTCTATTAGACTTAGGAGCAAGTGTTAATATACTCTGTATATGAGCAACTAGGGTTAGGAGAACTAAAGCCTACAAAAATGATCCTACAACTAGCTGATCACTCTTTGAAAGTACCCAAGGGAATAATAGAGGATGTATTGATCAAAGTTGGTAACTTTATTTACCCATTGGACTTTGTGATTTTAGAAACTGAACCGATGACAAACCCAAAAAGCCACATCCCAATGATTTTAGGTAGACCATTTTTGGCAACATCTAATGCCCTAATTAATTGTCGAAATGGATTAATGAAACTCTCCTTTGGTAATATGTCAATTGATCTTAATACTTTTAATCTTACCAATACACATCAAACGAGCGACTCAAATTATGTTCAGGATACTGTTTATGATCCAATTGACCTTAGTGATGAAAAGCTTGACCTAGAAACCTGCATAAAGCAAGACGGGGAGCAAATTAATGAGGTTACTATAATTGATGAAAAATCAAGATGGAAACTTCCAACTGAACCACTAGAGAAAGTACCTGAACCACTACCCAAACCATCAATAAAGGAAGTACCCAAATTAGAACTGAAACCACTTCCCAAGCATCTCAACTATGCATATCTAGGTCAATCAGAAACACTGCCTATGATTATTTCAACTGACCTAGACTCCTCACAAGAAGAGGAACTATTGAATGAGAATAAAGAAGCGTTAGGATGGACCATGGCTAACATAAAAGGAATTAGCCCTCGATCATTCAACATAGGATTCACTTAAGGGAGAAAACCAAGCATATAAGAGACCCCCAAAGAAAACTTAAACCAACCATGAAGGAAGTAGTAAGGGAAGAGATCATCAAACTCCTTGATAATGGTAATCAAAGTGAGACCCCCAAAGAAAACTTAAACCAACCATGAAGGAAGTAGTAAGGGAAGGGATCATCAAACTCCTTGATAATGGTAATTAAAGTGAGCCATAACGTCTGGCTGAAGACGTTAAACTTAGCGCTTTTTGGGAGGCAACCCAAAATTTTTATGTTCTAACCTTTATTTCATAAGAGACTACTCCGCACGGTCACTCCTAACATTACACGAGGCATATCTCGTCCAGGTGGTGTTTTTTCTTGTTTTATTCTTTCTTACTTCATTGAGGACAATGAGAATTAAGTTGGGGGGTAAGAGAAACTTTTTTGAAAAATATTTTGAAAACACCTTGGCATTTTTTAAAATTTTAAAATTTTTATAAATCATGTGCTATGAAAGAAATTCTTGAGCAAATTAACTAGGAAAAGGTAATAGAGTTAAAGTATTGGCTAATTACTGTAGAGAGCCAAGGAGTAGACTAGCTGGTCAAACTTTTAGTAACCTACTTAGGTCATCTAAAGGCTATTAGCACTTCCATTGCATATGCACACTGATGAGGTAAATTAGGTATTAGTTGTAAGGTCAATTGGAGATTCAATTATTACTGAAAATTGATAATTGATATACATCTCAATGAGAGAATCTTGAATTTAAGGAAAGAGCTACCTGTCTAATAAAAAATATATATATATATATATATATATAAAATAAGTCTAAACATTGTTTTTCATCGAGTAACCGAGCACCTTCGCCTAAGTCAGCGTTGTTGTTCGCATCAAAAATGGGCAATGTGAAGATATCGCTAAAAAAATTAAAAATAAATATATATATATATATATATATTAGGCAGTGTGAAAGCTATCTCAGGTCATGTGCTTAATTTGAGGGTGTATAAAAAATTAATGAAAGTAAGTGATAAGCGAAGATACCATTATTTCTTACAAGCTAGTACCGAAATGCTAAGTTAGCCATCACAAACATAAGTATTGTAGATCTATAGATGAACTCTAAGAAAGTTTCTGATAGTTCTGACAGCAAAATTTACTTCAAAAACTCAATACTTAGTTAGTGATACTGGCTATCTTCTTTCAACCTTAAGCCTAGATTTAATTTTGCAAAAGAGAATTTTAGTGACGCATGATTTTATTTTAATTACATTGCTAAGGGACTAGCAATGATTAAGTTGGGAGGTGTGATAAGTCTATTTATTATTTCAATTTAACTATTAAAATAAATATTAATTACTATGAATTTATTAAGAATTGATACTTTTTATGGATGTTTGCAGAAAAGAAGCCTATAGATGGAAAGAGCTCGATTTTTGGAGTCTAACGATGCATACGGCACTCAAATCAGGACTCGGTTTGCCCAAAAAGGAAGAAATAGATGATTTCGCATGATTCTCGGTGCAAAATAAGGCAGGTGATGTTGAACGGATGGTTGAGAAATTTTCTCATAATATCTGAACGATCTTGAGCGCCCGATTGACTCCAACTTTGACTAGGAGAAAACCCTAGACGAGCTCTATAAAAGGAGAACTTCAGGCAATAGTTGGAGGGAGGAGTTTCTACAAAGCTCTTTTTATTCTTTTTTATTTAGATTATTATATTTTATCCTGAGAGAAAAAAATTATGGAGGGGATGTTGGCAGCAGTAATGCGTGGCTAGATTCATTCAACTTGGGATGATGATGAAGCCTGTAATCAGGTTTTATCTTTCTTTTTGTTCTTAATTTTTATGCAATAAAAATTATGCTCTTCTTTATTATATCTTTTGAGTTATTTTTCTGATTGAGGTTTTGATCTGGCATACACGGCCTGTACCCTCTATCGACGTACCATGATCTTAGGATATGGTACATGCCTAAGAGAGATAGATCATAGTATGATAGATTAGACCCTTAACCTTGCAATTATTAGATAGTTTATACTCTAAGCGGACATACCATGATCTCCTGATACCATCTGTGCCTGATAAGAGATAAATTATTTTAATTTTAAATTTATAAAAATTATTACTATTGCAACATTTAAAAAAGAAAATAAAACCTGTTTGCATGATGGATTCAGATTCCCGGGTTGCTTCTCCTGTTATTTAATTTCTTAATTAATTAGTTATTATTTTTAATAACCGCTATTCTTAATATAATCCT
The DNA here is from genome assembly GCA_900491605.1 of Calamus simplicifolius. Classification (NCBI taxonomy): domain Eukaryota; kingdom Viridiplantae; phylum Streptophyta; class Magnoliopsida; order Arecales; family Arecaceae; genus Calamus; species Calamus simplicifolius. The sequence goes on along the minus strand of UESW01002807.1, from coordinate 74,173 downwards.
TTATAGATAAATTTTTTTTCTCTTTATGAAATAATTGCCATTGATCTTCGAGGATACGATCCCGATTCACCACTAGCTATAGTAGTGAGTAGGTTTTATTTTTGACCGCCAACGACAGCGATCAGATCTCCATCTTGCATGATGGTGGAAGAAGGCAGTCATATTTTTAGCATCCATACAATGATATTTTTCAAAATATCTTTAATTTAGTTGATGTATTATTTTATTTTGAACCTATATTATCATTATATTGTAAATCTTAAACTCCTTTGAATTATTAGTTGAGAAAATATTTTATTTTAATTTAAAAATTATTTTTTAAATTTTTATACAGAAATTTGAATCGAGCTTGAGTACATCAAATATTTCATCGAGCTCGAGCTCAAGCTCTAAATAAAAAACTCGATTGAGCTCGAGTCAAGTTTCGAGCTTCAAATTTTAGAGTCGAGTCGAGCTCGAGCTTGGTATTGTGTCGACTCGATTCGATAACACCCCTAGGCGCGCATTTAATGTAAATGTAATGAAGCTATTATTGATAAAGATCTATGGTATATAGATGGGATAGTGAAAAAAAATGAGCATATTTTGGCAGAGCCTTACTCCCTTTTTTGCAATGCCACGGAAGGTTGTGATACCCCTCCTAATAGTCCCACATCAATTTCTTGGGAAAAGGTTGAGTGATTTATATATAGTAAAGTAAAAAAAATAAAGTACCAATAGGATCTATTTTGGATTGTGATGGTCCAAGTTGATATGAATCTTGTTCGTCTTGCTTTCATGTAACGAAACGGGTTTGCTAGCCGTGGGCCTGGATCCTTTGTCCTAAATCGCCATGTGAGACCTGCGTCAAAAGCGCGTGTATAGCCCCTTCTCGAGCTAGTTAAGCTTAATCCCTTGGCCTAGCCCTAGATCAGCTAGTTCAGATGATTTGGCTTTTAAGATGATAAAGCCTATTCGTATGCAGATGTCAATGCTGTCTCCTCATGGACTCCGAAAGAGACTACACTTCTGGGTTGACGGAGGTAAGTCAATCAACTCACTGCTCACAACCTCTATGGCAGTTGAGCGACACACTAGGTGGGAGGAGATCCGACTCCATGCAAATAACCCAAGGCGGCTGACCTTGAATTGTCGACTTTGGACTAGTTTTTTTTAACTAAAACCAATAGCAAGGCCAGTGGGTTGTGGGGCCGGGTGGGGAAGGGAAAGATAACTCAGAATTTCTTATACATAGACAAATGCAAAGTTCTTGTCTGTTTTTATTTTTTTCAAGTCTTGGATTAGAGGGCTAAAGGTGGGGAAGTTTGGATGGAGGAAGCTAGGGGTAGGTCTTTTAGTGCCTTCCTAACTGAAAAATCCTACATAAGGTACCCCCATTTGCCTTAAGAAAAACTATAATAGATGACCTTGAGGGGCGGGATTATCCCCATGACTCCGTGGGTTTGTTCAGATTGGGGACAAAGGGGATTAAGGGCTTTTTTCCTATATATTCCCTTTTTTATGGTTACGGTAGATTTCTCTACCGCTTTCAGCTTCGACCTTGGTGTCCTAGTTGAAAGCCTTCCTGTCCCCTTCTATCTCACCCTCTGCCTTGCTTCTTTTTGATCCGAATGAATTGACGAATTGCAGCCCTTCTTTTATTGATATTATAGGTAGTCTACTAAGCCCTTGCTTATGTGGACGCTTCTTGCTTCTGATACTTCTGCTCTAGCCTTACCAAAAGTTCGTAGAACAGAGAGAGGCCTCAAGCCCTTGGTCCATCATTTGAGTTTAAACCAGGAGCACCCCTCTACTATAGATAGAGCATTGGCGCTAGTCTTCCAAGCAAAGCTATACATGTTGTTTTGCGACTCCTGCTAACTAAAGAAAAGGCAATTCAACTCAGATATTCAATAAACCGGGTACAGTCGAGAGAAAGACACCCCGAAGTGTGAACAGGAGGTGGGGTGAAGGGTTTGTAGACCGTGCAAAGAAATGGGGCAGACAGAAGTACGAATAAGGAAGGTAAGGAATGACACTATTTTCTATAGCCGAGGGCGAGGTAAAAAAAAGGACTTTTCTAGTGGAGACACCGATAGAGAACCCATATGGTATCCCTTAGGAGTCGAAGCACCATAGCAGAGTTTGGTAAAAATGATCCGCGCACAGCTTTGATTCTCGTCAAAATGACCTACCATCGCCAGGATCTACTACTCTATGAAATTGGAAATCCAACTTTGCCGCAGCCTTAATCCAATCCACCCATGGCAAAGGAGTACTCATAATTCCAAATTGGAATAGCTTGGAAATAGAGATTAGAGATCACCTTTGCTTCACTTTAACAACTTTTTTGCTCTACCGACTTCGGATTGATGATTAGTCTTGATTGGAGCCAATGTACCGACACAACAAAGGCCAACAATCTTTTCTCCTTTACGGGGAAGGCAGGAACTCACCCTTTGACAATCCTTTGAAATTGGAGGGAATTGACACTGATCTATAACAACGTGCATGTTCTTTAATAAAGACTTTCCTTTATTAATATTTTCAAGAAAAGTTTTTGGTCCCTGGCGTAAAGGCCAACCTCCTCCTTGTGGCATCTTTAGCTTGACGTCGGTCTCATAACAACCTCAACGCAGGTGTCCTCTTGGCTGAGGGCCTAGACACCCGAAGTGTTGTAGGCATGGTTTCAAGCAAGCATTCTCTCTTCTCAAATTTTAAAATATACATATCCTAAAGAGAATTATTCCTTTCTTTTCTTAGGTTACATAAATGTCATACTTTTAAATATTAAATATAATAAAATCTTTATATTTACGGACTTATTAGATATTCTAGCATCAAGTAGGTCCTTAACTTTTAAGTCATTGCTTACTTAAATGGCATTACCACGATAAGTCAAAGAGGTCTTTGCGCATGCAATAAGAACAAAAGCATCTCTCTACTTACAACATGGGTTACCATTTTTTCAAGAAACCATAAGATTTTAAATAATAACATATGGCTGATAAGAAGATGGATTGAGATCCCATTTTGTTCCCGTAGAGGTGGAAGGTGGCGAAATTTTTAAAATAAATAAGATAAAGGTTTTGAGTTTGAAGCGTGCTAAGTCCCCTCCCCAATCGATGCATCGCCTGCAGCAGTGATTGAATGGGCTCTTACCCTCTATCTATTATACAAAGCTTTTTTGGGTTTTGTATATTAATCCATATATGACAATGTACGATGATGTTTCAAGTAAATAGTTTACGAATGATCTTCTTATAATTATTTTTGAAGAGACAATAACAATAATAATATCAATAAGTGTTGCGGCCGAATCACGTATGATGAACGTCGGGCAGGCTGGGATCACCGGGTGCGTAGAAAGGCCGCCGTCTTCCTCCAGGAGCCTGCAAAAAGTCCGGACCGGTGGTTTCGGCGGGGACCCTCCGACCCAAGTCGAACAGGGATATGATTTTTGTAGAATTGTTCTAGAGGAAGTTCCAGAGAGAGTCCCCTTGCATGGAGCTCGGGTCCTCCTTTTATACCTGTTGGGATCCGTATACCTTGGTCTGTTGGAACCGTCGAATCTGTTCCGTTGTGGTGTTTCATCGAACGGTAAGTTGTTGGACTGTTGCTGGATAAGGGCCGCTTATAGCGGTAACTGCTGATCAGGCTAACACTGGCCCGTGATTTTGGTAAGTGAGGTATTCGGCAGCAGACCTTAGATCGCGGGGTCGGTTGCCTAAGACTAGTCCTTGTATGAAGGCCGACACTGGGGGTTGACGCCGGATGGCAGTGCTAGAGGCCGGAACCAAAGTCTCAGTATTGGGACTGATGCTGAAGGCCGACACCCGTGACCAATGCTGGAGGCCGATGCTGGTGGCTGATGCTGGGGGCCGACGCTGGAGGCCGGCGCTGGTGGCCGACGCTGGATGTCTGGTGCCAACGCGTAGTTGGTCTTTGATGCCGACGCTGGGGGCGACGCTGGAGGCCGACGCGGGGCTGGTGCTGGTGACGACGCTGGGGGGCCGACGCTGGAGGCCGACACCGGGGCCGCGCGCTGGGGGCCGACGCTGAGGGCCGACGCTGGAGGCCGACGTGGGGCCGGCGCTGGTGACCGACGCTGGAGGCCAACGCTAGGGGCCGGCGCTGGTGACCGACGCTGGGGGCCGGCTCTGAAGACCGACGCTGGAGGCCTTGGGTTTTGTTGTCACATCATTGCTTTCGAAAATCGCGTGAAAGATAATACTCCCCCGGGGAAACGGCCAGCCGTATCAGATGCCCCCCCGCCCCTGAGATTGGTGAGCGTTTACTTACCCGCGAAAGGGGTGTGAATATCCTCTAGGTGGCCGGTTTCCGCGTCATCATTTCGCCTTTGTTGGGATTAGGGAGGATTTCCCTCGGCAGTGCTACGAAAAGGCGGACGGTATCATCGCGGTAAGGTTAGCGCCCCCTTTTACATTGGTGGTCTTTTCGAATTTATCGTATTGGCAGGTCGTCGAAACGCCTCCCTACTGAAGACGGACGCGTGGTTGGATCGGACGGTTAGAGGGTGTTTCGAGATGGTGTAATGATGACAAATTGCCCTTATCTTCCTATCTTCCCCACTTCTTCCGCCATTGCCCCCTTTTGAGTCCGCCAGCGTTTCTGTCTCTCGTTCATTCTCTCCGTGCTCTGTCCTTGGCTCGCGTTTTTCTTCTCAGGTTAGTTCCCATGGCTTCTTCTCCTTCTTGCTCCATTTCCGGTTCTTGGGGGGGTTCCCACCATCCTTCCCAGTCTTCTGAGTCCCAGTCCATCCAATGGTCCACCTCATCTTCTAACCATTCACCGGAGCCACGACCAGTCGATCGTCCCCCAACCGGGATTCGCCCGGCCGGCGGGCGAACTTCCGTCCGGACCCGGCCGGCGGTTGCCGGCCCTTCTAGGGTTACCAAGGAGTCCCCCGAAGGGACTGCGTCCTCCATGTCCGCCCAGGACATAGCAAACTTAAGGGCCAGGTACGGCTTCCCTCCAGACCTTCATCTGTTCGTTCCTACTCCTAACGACAGGGCAACCTCTTCCCGTTCCGGAAGGGTTGCCTTGTATGGGGCCTTTTTTAAGGCTGGGCTCCGGTTACCGATCCACCCCTTCATTCTTAATCTTCTGGATCGGTACTCCTTGACCCCATCCCAACTAGTTCCCAACTCCTTCCGAACTATTGTTGGTTTTTTAGTACTCTGCCATCTGCAGGGTATAGAGGCTAGCATTTCCTTGTTCCGCAGCTTCTATACCCTTCGCAAACAGTCGGGGTGGTGGTCTTTCACTCCTAGATCCAATAGGATTCTTAGGCTGTGCCTTCCTTCCTCCGTTAAAGGGTGGAAGGACAAGTTTTTCTTCGCGGACATCAGCGGGGTTCGTGGAAGCTGGGGGATACCCAATATCGACGCCAATAGGGACTCCTCCATCCTTCCACGAGACCGGATGGCGTTTGGGCGGCTCCTGACCGCCGATATTCCTAAGTGTAATAAGCTGATAGCCGAGGAGAATCTTCACCGTGCCGGTCTAATTCCCTCGAGGGGTGAGCACTAGACTACTCGCCTCTCTTCTCTGTTCTTCTCTCTCTTTTTTTTTTTTTTTTTAACTATCCCTTGCTTGTGTAGGGATGGCGCCGACTTTGCATAAGCTTAAACAGGTGGCCGCCAAGAAGAGAAAGGCCGCGGGGACTGCGTCCCCTGCCGAAGGAAGGGCTGCTGCCAAGGTTCCCAGGAGGGCCGACGATGGAAGGGTTGGCGCTAGAGAGACCGACGCTGGGGTGGCCGACACCGGAGGGGCTACAGTCGTGAAGCCCCTACGTGCCAAGGTCTTGAAGAAGGGCGGCCTCAAAAGGGCCGACACTAAGGGGGCCGACGCTCAGGAAGCCAAAACAGTGGGGTCCGTGCGCATAGGCGAGGCGGCTCAACAAGGAGGTGGAGCAAGGCCCGCCGGTGGGAGAATCTCCAGCTCCGGCTCCTCCAGTTATTTTACTTGACTTATCTCCTGATGGGAAGACGCCGTCTCCCACGCCTAAAGAGACGGATAAAGCTCTGGCGTCAATAGCGGCAACTCCAGTCGCTGCCTTGCCCCCTACGGGGGCGACAGCTGAAGCGCCTCTGCCCGCTAAAGAGCCGGAGGCGGCAGGCTCCGAGGCGGAATCAGCCTCCATAGGCCCGACGCCCAGGGAAGGGAGGGGTATCGATCCCTCCTTCCAGTCACTGCTGGCAAACCATAGCCGCTGGGCTACACGGGTCATAGAGGAAGCTTCAGTGGCGGAGGTGCAAGAATACCTCCGAGGTCAAGGGTGTGTTACCTTTTTCGTGAAGCCTCGGTGGCGCACCTCTGGGTGAGTTTTTGTGCTATTATTGTCCTTTTTCTTTCCCCCTTTTTCTTTCTTTATATCTGGGTATTTTTTCCAGGCCTTGAATTCCCTTGTCGCCCTTAAAGATCTCTGGACTCTGAGCGACACCGCCATTGAACAAGCACAGGAGGAGATGGTCTCCCTTCAAGTCAAAGCAGAAAAGGCGGCGATGGCTCTAGAGGACACTCGGGACACCTTGAAGGGTGAGATCGAGGTTATTCGGCTTAGGGCTGAAAAGGCCGAATATGCGCTGGAGGTTGCCCAGCGTCGTGCCGCCAATGAGCTGGACAATGCTCAAGTGGCGAAGAGAAACAAAGAGTGGCAGAGGAGAAACAAAGAGTGGCGGAGGAGAATCTGAGGGCGGCAGAACAGGAGGTATGTGCTTTAAAGACTCAACTGAGTTCTGCCTCCGCCGAGACCAATGCGGCCAAGGAAGCCACCCGCCAATATGTAACTAAAATCGCGGATCTGGAGGCGACAGTGGCGGAGGCCCAGAGGAGGGCCATCGAGGCGGAAAAGAAGGGGGCCGACGCCATAGAGGATTATAAGAAATCCGAAGCCTTTGATAACGAGGTAGCCGAGTCAGCGGCGCTAGCTTATGATGCCGGCTTCCAAGATTGTAAAAATAAAATCCAGGAGGTTTACGACCTGGAGGATATCGAGGAGCTGAAGCCCGACGATGTCCCCGAGGATGATGCCCTGCCTTCGGAGGGTCATTAACAGCTTTTAGTTTCTCTTTGTATCGATTGTGCCTGACCTGAGTCGGCAATTTTGTAACCTTTACTGTCAATGAATATTTTTAATCTCTTTCGCCTCTTCAATTATGATCAACTTCAGTTGTCCGAACTGCTGTGAACTGCCAGTCGATAGGATTATGTACAGTAGGTTACGCTAGATAGGACCGCGAGTCGTGACGCTGTCCTAAGCGTCGACAAGGCCAATATTCGGTGGTAACGCAGATGTTAGTTGCTATTGCAAACGCGAGGTGCTGGTCCTCGGTCCCAACACATAGTTGGTCTTTACGGCCGACGCTAAGCGCCGGTCTCGGGTGCCAACGCACAGTTGGGTCTTTTGCTGCCGACAGTGGGCGCCGGTCTTGGGTGCCAACGCGGAGTTGGTCTTTGAGTGCCGGAGTGGATCCGGTCTTCTGCTACCAACGCTGGGCGCCGGTCTTGGGTGCCAACGCGGAGTTGGTCTTTGAGTGCCGAAGCGGATCCGGTCTTCTGCTGCCGACGCTGGGCGCCGGTCTTGGGTGCCAACGCGGAGTTGGTCTTTGAATGCCGGAGCGGATCCGGTCTTTTACTGCCGACGCTGGGCGCCGGTCTTGGGTACCAACGCGGAGTTGGTCTTTGAGTGCCGGAACGGATCCGGTCTTTTATTGCTGACGCTGGGCGCCGGTCTTGGGTGCCAACGCGGAGTTGGTCTTTGAGTGCCGGAACGGATCCGGTCTTTTACTGCCGACGCTGGGCGCCGGTCTTGGGTGCCAACGCGGAGTTGGTCTTTGAGTGCCGGAACGGATCCGGTCTTTTACTGCCGACGCTGGGCGCCGGTCTTGGGTGCCAACGCGGAGTCGGTCTTTGAGTGCCGGAGCGGATCCGGTCTTCTGCTGCCGACGCTGGGTGCCGGTCTTGGGTGCCAACGCAGAGTTGATCTTTGAATGCCGGAGCGGATCCGGTCTTTTGCTGCCGATGCTGGGCACCGGTCTTGGGTGCCAACGCGGAGTTGGTCTTTGAGTGCCGGAGCGATCCGGTCTTCTGCTGCCGATGCTGGGCGCCGGTCTTGGGTGCCAACGCGGAGTTGGTATTTGAATGCCGGAGCGGATCCGGTCTTTTGCTGCCAACGCTGGGCGCCGGTCTTGGGTGCCAACGCGGAGTTGGTCTTTGAATGCCGGAGTGGATCCGGTCTTTTGCTGCCGACGCTGGGCGCCGGTCTTGGGTGCCAACGCGGAGTTGGTCTTTGAGTGCCGGAGCGGATCCGGTCTTCTGCTGCCGACGCTGGGCGCCGGTCTTGGGTGCCAACGCGGAGTTGGTCTTTGAATGCCGGAGCGGATCCGGTCTTTTGCTGCCGACGCTGGGTGCCGGTCTTGGGTGCCAACGCGGAGTTGGTCTTTGAATGCCGGAGCGGATCCGGTCTTTTGCTGCCGACGCTGGGCGCCGGTCTTGGGTGCCAACGCGGAGTTGGTCTTTGAGTGCCGGAGCGGATCCGGTCTTCTGCTGCCGACGCTGGGCGCCGGTCTTGGGTGCCAATGCGGAGTTGGTCTTTGAATGCTGGAGCGGATCCGGTCTTTTGCTGCCGACGCTGGGCGCCGATCTTGGGTGCCAACGCGGAGTTGGTCTTTGAGTGCCGGAACGGATCCGGTCTTTTACTGCCGACGCTGGGCGCCGGTCTTGGGTGCCAACGCGGAGTCGGTCTTTGAGTGCCGGAGCGGATCCGGTCTTTTGCTAAACATACTCATTCGAAAGTAAGAACATGTTTATTATTCATGCATCAAACAGATTCAAATTAATAACGATAGAATTCTATTGATAGTACTGGCGTAAATTGTCGGCATTCCAAGTTCGAGGGAGCAGCTTCCCGTCTAGCTCTTCGACTTTATACGCCCCATGGTGGAGTACCTCCTTGACACGGTATGGTCCTTCCCATTTTGGTGCTAGCTTGCCCCCTTCCGTCGGCTTTGATACTTCAGCTCTTCGTAGGACCAGGTCTCTTGGCCGGAATGTCTTGGGTCGCACCCGAGAGTTGTAGTGTTTGGCCACTCGCTGACGGAACGCTGCCATACGAAGTTGCGCTTGATCTCGCAATTCTTCCACCAAATCCAGATCAGCCCTTAGCTGGTTGGAGTTGCTTTCTTCGTGGTATAATTCCGTCCGGGGACTAGGAGCTCCTATTTCTACGGGGATGACCGCCTCGGTCCCAAAGACCAAGCTGAAAGGGGTTTCCCCTGTGGGTGCTCGCGGTGTCGTGTGGTAGGCCCACAACACACTAGAAAGTTCTTCCATCCAGCGCCCTTTACAGCTATCTAGCCGAGCCCTGAGCCCTTGGAGGATGATGCGATTGGTCACCTCAGCTGCGCCGTTGGTTTGAGGATGCCCTACAGAGGTGAATCGGTGACGGATGCCCAGGCCCTCGCAGAATTCTCGGAAGGCCGTGTTATCAAACTGTCGGCCGTTGTCTGTAACTAGGGTGTGTGGTAACCCAAACCGGCACACCACGGATTTCCAAAAGAAAGCCCTTACTTTGGCTTCCGTGATTTTAGCAAGAGCTTCCGCTTCGATCCATTTAGTGAAATGATCGACGGCCACAACTAGGAACTTACGTTGTCCGGAGGCAGGAGGGAAAGGTCCCAGGATGTCCATGCCCCATTGTGCAAAGGGCCACGGTGCAGCCAGGGGGGTCAGCTGGGACGCCGGTTGATGTTGGACGTTGGCATGACGCTGGCAGCTGTCACATCTTTTGACGAGTTCAGAGGCGTCCTCTTTCATTGTCAACCAATAATACCCCTGACGTAGAGCTTTATATGCAAGGGCCCTGCCCCCCAGATGGCTTCCGCATATCCCCTCGTGTATCTCTCGCAAAATATAGTTGGCGTCGGTGGGACCGACACACCTGAGGATAGGGTATGAGAATGACCTTCGGTAGAGCTTTCCTTCCATAAGGAAGAACTTCGGGGCTCGTCTTTTAAGTTTCCTAGCTTCGGCAGGGTCTTCTGGGAGGATGCCATCAGTAAAGTATTGAACGTAGGCGTCCATCCAGGAGGGCTCCAGCTCCACCGGCAATGTTTCTCTTGGTACCTCAATGCTTGGGACTTCTAAATGCTCCACATAAGCCTTTCCCAACATCCCGTCAGCTGAGGCAGCGAGATGGGATAGGGCGTCGGCTCTAGCATTCTCTTGTCGAGGAATGTAGCTGACGCTGAAGTGAGTGAATGGGGAAACCATTGAGTGCACCGCGTCTAAGTAGCGGGCCATGATGGGATCCTTTGCCTCGTACTCCTTTGTAATCTGGCCAGCAACCAGTTGGGAGTCGGTGAATGCCCTAAGGCGTTTCACCCCAAGCTCTCGAGCCAACCTTACGCCGGATAACAAAGCTTCATATTCCGCCTGATTGTTAGTAGCTGGAAAGAGGAAGCGAAGTGCACATTCAGTCACAACCCCGTCCGAGTTGGCCAAGATGAGGCCTGCTCCGCTCCCTTGAGAGTTAGATGCCCCATCCACGTGGAGAACCCACTCATCTTCGCTGGTTCCGAGGGGCTGAATGTCCGTAGGAGGTTCTTCAGGTGGCTCCATTCCCCAAGTACATTTAACCAAAAAATCTGCCAGAACTTGGGACTTCATAGCCGACCGGGGGCGGAAAGATATATCGAACTCCCCCAGCTTGAGGGCCCACCTTGCCAGCCGGCCGGAAGTATCTGGACGAGCCAGAACCGCCTTCAGAGGCTGGTCTGTGATCACCGCGATCGGGTGGGCTTGGAAGTATGGCCGCAGTCGCTGGGCAGACACGATCAATGAGAAGATGATTTTCTCCATGTTTGAGTAGCGGGTCTCTGCATCATGAAGTACCTTACTCGTATAATATACTGGCCTTTGTGTGCCAGTTCCATACGGACTAGCACGGAGCTAACAGCCTCGGGAGAGGCCGCAAGGTATAGAAGGAGCTCTTCTCCGCTCGTCGGCTTGGCTAACAGTGGTGGGGTAGATAAGAATGTCTTTAACCCTTCGAACGCCTCTTGGCATTCTTTGGTCCACTCGAACTCGTTGATTCGCGAAGCGCCTTGAAGAAAGGCAGACACCTTTCAGCAGACTTGGATAGGAAGCGGCTTAGGGCAGCTACTCTTCCTGTCAAGCGTTGTACTTCCTTCTTATTGGCAGGAGGCCTCATGTCCAAGATGGCTTGGACTTTGTCTGGGTTTGCTTCGATCCCCCTCCGGGTCACCATGAAACCCAAAAACTTCCCAGCGGTCACCCCAAATGCACATTTGCGAGGGTTCAGCTTCATCTGGTACCGACGGAGGCTGTCAAAAGTTTCTGCTAGGTCCGCAATGTGGTCACCGGCATGAACGCTTTTTGTTAGCATGTCATCCACGTACACTTCCATGTTACGTCCTATCTGACCCTCGAAGACCTTGTTCATCAACCTCTGGTAAGTAGCTCCCGCATTCTTTAACCCGAAAGGCATTACCTTGTAGCAATACAGCCCCTTTTCGGTTATGAAGGAGGTAGCTTCTTCATCCGCCGGGTTCATCCGGATCTGGTTGTATCCAGAGAAAGCATCCATGAAGCTAAGAACCTCATGGCCGGATGTAGCGTCCACCAGTTGATCGATTCGAGGCAGGGGGAAGCTGTCTTTGGGGCACGCCTTGTTGAGGTCGGTGAAGTCTACGCACATTCTCCAACTTCCACTGGCTTTGCGGACCAGAACCACATTAGCCAACCATTCAGGGTAGTGGACCTCCCGAATATGGCCGGCAGCCATTAACTTTCGGATCTCCTCGTCGATAGCTTTCTGCCTGTCTGGAGCGAAGTTTCTCTTTTTCTGGCGGACCGGCCGACACCCTGGCTTGAGGTTAAGTTGGTGGGTGATCACTTTTTCAGGGACGCCCGGCATGTCTGAGGATGACCATGCGAAAACGTCCGTGTTGGCCCGTAGGAAGGTAAGAAGTTGATGACGTACTTCCTCCGGGAGCGATGCCCCCAGCTGAACAGTCCTTGCTGGGTCCTCATCCAAGGGGAGGGTTAGAAGGTGCTCTGCCGGCTCTCCCCTTTTCCCAACTCCCTAGGATCGAGTGACTCAGAGGCTGTTGCTGACTCTGCGTTCAGCGGGCTAGGCGACAGATGGTAGCAAGGCGGAAGTGGGATTTGCTCCCCCTTCATTTCTTCGATCCTTCATTGGTGGGAAACCTTACCAATAATCTCTTAGTAGAGATCACGGCATCTAGCAGATTCAGCCCCGGTCTTCCCAAGATGGCGTTATAAGCCAAGCGGGACCCGGACCACCAAGAAGTTTATGACCACGGTGCTCTGACATGGAGGAGTTCCAGCCGTGACCGGGAGAGCAATTTCGCCTTCGACGTTCACTGAGTCTCCCATGAAGCCCATTAGCGGTGTGGCAACAGGTCTGAGTAAAGACCTTGACAAGTTCATCCGAACAAAAGCCTCGTAACTTAAGACATCCACAGAGCTCCCACTATCAATTAGAATTCTTTTTACAGGGTGTTTAGCTATAGTCATGGACACCACGACGCTGTCGTCATGCTTATTAACTACCCCATCTAGATCCTTTCCGAAGAAAGGTATTACAGAGTCTATTCCCTCTCGCGGTCTCTTCGAACCACCATCGTTCCCCAGGAGATCATAGCTATGGTCTTTTCAGTTGGGGTATTATCCACACCAGCCGGGCGACCCGGGTGCACCGCGGGGCCCGTCACGGGGAGATTCCCCCTTCGAACAAACTTGCCCAGGTGGCCTTGCTGAACCAGCTCCTCGATGGCCTTTTTTAGATGGCGGCAATCTTCAGTGTCGTGGCCGTAATCCCGGTGGTACCGACAGTAAACTCCTTGTTGTGTGGGCCTCCGGACTTCAAGGGAGCCGGACGCTTGAAATACGGTTCCTCCTCGATCTCCAGTAGGATGTGGGAGATGGGAGCCATGAGGGGAGTGAACTGTTCTTTAGGAACCAGCGCCTGTGGCCGGCGATCCGAGCGCCGCGGAGGCTCGGGCTTCCGAGGTTGTGGACCAGCGCGGTCAGAAGGCGGCGGTTTGTTACCGGGGTTCTTGTCAACGTCTCTCCGGGAAGAATCTGCTTCGTCAGCGCGGATGTACTTCTGTGCCCGGCTCAGAAGCTCGGCGTAGGAACGCGGAGGCTTCTTATCCAGAGAGTAAGCGAATCTGGACGGGCGAAGTCCTCTCTTCAGGGCCAAGGTGGCGACAGAGTCCTCCAGGTTGTACACTTCCAGCGCTGCTTCCTTAAATCGAGCGACGAAATCCTTTAAGGTCTCGCCACTCTTCTGCTGGACAGCAAAGAGGCTATCGGCAACTCGTGGGATCTTTCGACAGGCATCAAAATGAGCCAGGAAGGACCGCTCAAGTTGCCGAAACGAGTTGATGCTGCGTGGGGGCAGACGGGAGTACCACGCGCATGCCGCCTTACGGAGCGTGGCCGGGAAGGCAATGCATAATAAGGAATCCGTCGCTCCCTGGACCTGCATGAGGACTTTGTAGCTTTCCAGATGATCCAGGGGGTCCGTCGTTCCATCATATGGATCCAATTGAGGGAGACGAAACCGGGGGGGGACAGGTTCCTCCATGATATGGCGAGAAAGCGGGGGGCGACGCTCATACTCCGCTGCATAGGGATCGGCGATCCGACGGCTAAGTTCGTCCAACCGCCGATGGTACTCGTCAAGCCTTTGCTCAGCCCGTCGGGTGGTTTTCCGGGGAGTGTTACCTCGGGATGAGTCGGAAGAAGAAGATTGCCGGCGCAAAGAATGTGCCCGCTTGGACTCCTTTTCTTCCGGTCGATGGTGGGGACGGCCGGAGCGACGGGAGGGAGACCGTCGCCGCTTTGAGGTCCCTTGGGATGACTCGGAAGAAGAAGATCGCCGGCGCAAAGAATGTGCCCGCTTGGACTCCTTTTCTTCCGATCGGCGGTGGGAGTGACCGGAGCGACGGGAGGGAGACCATCGTCGCTTCGAGGTCCCTTGGTGATGAGGTTCGGGGGGTGAGCGGTAAGAGACCTCAGGCGGGGTCCCTCCTTGGTGAGACTGAACTGTTCCTCGCACCCCTTCGCCCATCGCAGGGGGTTGAGTTACAGCAGCCACATAACGCTCTTGCAGCCCCCGGACCATCGTCGTCAGATCCTGGACCTGATGAGCTAGGACATCAAGCCGGTCGGGTTGGCTTGTCGGTGCGAGGGGTGGAGCATGGGGGTTGACCTCCGAATGCTCAACTCGCGGGATGTGCCCGGCTGCTTGGCTAGAGGAGGCCTCTTGTGCTCGCGTGGTCACCATCGCTTCCTTTGCAAAACTGGAGGGGTTCCAGGGAGGATTTTTGACCTGGCTTGCCCCTACCTGGCGCGCCAATCTGTTGCGGCCGAATCACGTATGATGAACGTCGGACAGGCTGGGATCACCGGGTGCGTAGAAAGGCCGCCGTCTTCCTCCAGGAGCCTGCAAAAAGTCCCGGACCGGTGGTTCCGGTGGGGACCCTCCGACGCCCAAGTTAGTGAGTCGTCGAACAGGGATATGATTTTTGTAGAATTGTTCTAGAGAAAGTTCCAGAGAGAGTCCCCTTGCATGGAGCTCGGGTCCTCCTTTTATACCTGTTGGGGATCCGTATACCTTGGTCTGTTGGAACCGTCGAATCTGTTCCGTTGTGGTGTTTCATCGAACGGTAAGTTGTTGGACTGTTGCTGGATAAGGGCCGCTTATAGCGGTAACTGCTGATCAGGCTAACACTGGCCCGTGATTTTGGTAAGTGAGGTATTCGGCAGCAGACCTTAGATCGCGGGGTCGGTTGCCTAAGACTAGTCCTTGTATGAAGGCCGACACTGGGGGTTGACGCCGGATGGCAGTGCTAGAGGCCGGAACCAAAGTCTCAGTATTGGGACTGATGCTGAAGGCCGACACCCGTGACCAATGCTGGAGGCCGATGCTGGTGGCTGACGCTGGGGGCCGACGTTGGAGGCCGCGCTGGTGGCCGACGCTGGATGTTGGTGCCAACGCGTAGTTGGTCTTTGATGCCGACGCTGGGGGCCGACGCTGGAGGCCGACGCGGGGCCGGTGCTGGTGACCGACGCTGGGGGGCTGACGCTGGAGGCCGATACCGGGGCCGCGTGCTGGGGGCCGACGCTGGGGGCCGACGCTGGAGGCCGATGTGGGGCCGGCGCTGGTGACCGACGCTGGAGGCCAACGCTGGGGGCCGGTGCTGGTGACCGACGCTGGGGCCGGCTCTGAAGACCGACGCTGGAGGCCTTGGGTTTTGTTGTCACATCATTGCTTTCGAAAATCGCACGAAAGATAATACTCCCCCGGGAAATGGCCAGCCGTATCAATAAGTTTTGAAGAAAGTTCGCCTTTTGACATCTTGTCACGTTAGCTCACGTGCCTTCCAAGAAATTTCCAGGTTAATCAAACTACTAAGCACCAGAAGAAGAGATTGTGAGTCCCCGCATTGAATTCTCACCACATGAAAATTTGATCGAAGAGAGATGAAAGACATTTAATCAATATATAGATAACTATTAAGGGAGAAATTTCTTAATAACAATAATAATATGATGATGATGATGGTGATGTTTGATGATGTGGCAGGAGATAAGGGGGGGGGGGGGGGGGGGACTCATTTGAGACATTACCGCAGGCGCAGCGCGACTGCTGACCTCTGCGGTTGTTTAGTACCTTCCAAATAAAACTTCCGAGATACGGGAACTTCAGACCTCAGGCAGCGCAACCGCGGAGCCCTTTTTCAAACCGGTGTCGTTTGACACCGGTTTTATGTAACATGGGCGAAGGAAAAAACTTTTTATCGAAGTGATATTAAATAAAAAAAAAAGTAGCATTTTTTTATTTATCATAATAAAATAAAAATATTATTTGAATGATATTTTTTAAAAGCATCATTTTAAATGATGCATTTAAAAATTATTTTTATTTTTTATTTTACATAAAATTTTAACTAAAAAATTATGCTTATTAAAAATATCATTATTTTAAATAACATTTTTAAGAAGCATGGTTTAAAATGATACTTTTAAAAAATATTATTTTAAATAATATTTTTATTTTAATTAAGGTTTTTTTCTTTTAACATCAATTCAATAAAATAAAAATTTTCTAGCAAAATCAGCGTCGTTTGATACTGGTTTGAAAAAGGTCTCGAGGTCGGCGACTTCAAAACTGGTCAAGTTTAAAAAGCAATCTATCGGCACATGAAAAATACCTTTCATCCGTACTGGACACATATCGTTTCGATGGTCTACAAGAGGATCCCTCCAAATAGGCCTATAGCTCCACATAGGGGTGTAACTTGGACTCATAAAATTTGGATTTCTTTCAATCCTAATTTTAATCATATTTGTAAAATATCCTAATCCTAATCTTATTTGTAAAACCTCAATCATAACTCTATTTTAAAAATTGGGTTCGGGTTGAGTTTCGGTTCGGGTTGATAAAAAAAATATTTTTTTCAAAGTAAATAAATACTGAATTATGAATTCTAAAAACAGCAAAATAAAATCTCTTTCTGAATGTATAAGCTAGACTCGGAGTTTTAACATTGCATTAAAAAATAAAGATCTTACTTCAAACAAAGAAAAAAAAAGTTGCATAAATAAAGAAGAGAGTGTGGAAAGTGAAATAAAGATGATTTACCTTTATGTTTATCATTTTTTTTACTTGTGATTGATAGGTTTACCCTTGTGGCCTTTAAATTGATCATCTCGTTTGACCCATTAAAAATTTAGTTTTTAAAAAAATTGCCCACAGCTCCGCATTCGTTGCGGACCATACTGCATTGCAAAAAACTTTTCTGAGACGTCCATTTGCAGGGTCCACGACAAATATTGCTTGCATCGGAGCCTAACTGCGTCACCTTGCCTTAGACGCCAAGGAAAAGTTGTGGCCAAGAAGAACGACGGCGCTGTCCCATCAGAAAGAATCATCGATCTTTTCGACTCGATTCTCAGCTCAACTCATCTAATCCCTCGATCTCTCTGATTAGGATCAAATTAGCGTTCAAATTATAAACATTCAGAAATAGATACAATACGTCTCTTAAAATATTTTATTTTTTTATAATTTAATTTAATAAATTTATATTTTAAAAATCTAAGCTCTTTAATATAACTCTTTTTTTATTTGGATTTGAAATCATGATTTTAAAAATTAGATCCGATCGAATCGATCCAATCAAAAATTAATCATCAGTTCGATCCGATTTTATTGTTAAAGTTAACTTTTATATAACCTAATTAAAACAAAAAAATTCTATTAAATCGGTCGAATTTCAAACTGATTCAATCTAATTTTTAAACTTTTAATTTTAATAAATAAAATTATATTTATATTTATATTTTATTATATTTATATTATTAAATTAAAAATTAATTATAATATTGATTCAATTAAATTGATTTATTCAAACGAATCAATTGACTCATAACCTAATTGTTAAGTTAATTTATTGTTTGATCTGATTTTTAAAACATATTCGATCTTTTGAAAGACTTTAAAAAGAAAAATATTGATTTTAAAAAAGAACCTATCGGTCCTGCAAAGAGCCCCGAAAGGGTGACGTCATTGTTGGCACCCGTTGGTAGATGGTCCTATTTTATTTGGTAATATATCTTAATCTTTTGCAGATAATTCTTAACGATATCCATCCACTAATTAATGAGTAATAATCATATCTCTTTTGAAATTTAAAATGCCTACTTTGATGGGAGTAAGCAGTGGAAGAGAGTTAAGAAAATCTCTATAAATAGAGATCCCTTTTAAGATTTTTGATAACACAACACATCGATAAAACATAAAGGAGAAAACCATAAAGGAGATTGGGTCCCTATCAAGAGCAAATCCTAAGGGCATACACCACCCATCGTTCGTTCAATCAAGATAACAATGACACATTGATCATGTCTATTATTTCTATACAATTTTTGTGTAGATAATTTGTATAGATAATTGATAGATCTCTAACAGTTGGTATTAGAGCCTCAATACCTCTACCTTGTTTTGTTGTAAGTGTTTCGATTATTTTGATATTTAATTATTTTGGAATCTAATTAATCTTTTAGAACAACTAATTATCTCATTGTTAGTATGAGAAAGCATTCCCGGTCTCTATTTCTCTCATATAGGGATAGTCCCGGCTGCTGATAGCATGTGGTAGGGATATTAGGGACATATGTGGTAGGGATATTAGGGACATACCAAATAGGGATGCTACTGGTAGTACCGAGATAGTTAATAGATCACCTAGAAGATTATTTGTGATCATCGAAATTTATTTTCTTTTATTCTTATGTATGATTTAAATAAAAGAAAAATTATAAATAGGATGAGAACTTGTGATTTGGAGTGATGGTTAACGTTTGGATATTTTTGTCCAAAGATTTGGTAGGGTGGTCGTTTGAGCATGCTTGGCCATTTTTCCTTCGGTTTTTCCGTGATAGGGATGAAGCACGGATGCTCTAATAATATGGCAATAGATGTCGTACGTGAATAAACGGAAGACCCTTTCTGAAGAAGTTGAAATGGTGCCGTATACGAATAAAATAATGAATGTTTAGATTTTTTTCATGAATTTTGGAGATGCCTTTTCTTCTCTCATGCGGTAATGGGAGATAACATGGATAAAAAATTTTGAGATATAATTTAATTTATTATATCTATTATGATAAAGACGGTTGGCAAGCATCTATGTTTCGCTAGCCTATTTGAACGCATGATTTTTTTGATTTTTCGTGCAATTTTGAAAAAGAGATGATAAAATAGCACCTTATTCATTTGGTTAAATTTTAAATTCATGTTATTATCTATTTAATATTTTATTATATCATGTGATATGATTTATTTTATCATTTGTTTCTGAAGTTTAAATTTTTTATATTAAAATATGCCTCCTGAAACTCTATGCCTATGGTGTTTTACATAGACCGGTCCAAGGGAATAATGAGCCACGGCTGGACGTGTTTTAATTGACAAAAAAATTTCTTAAGATGATAATTTTGAAAAAGCATTAATAGATAATTGATATGATATCTCCTATTTTGCATATTAGATTTTATATTATGCATGAGTAAAATTATATTTGGTGGTAGTGTGAAAAATCACAGTGCAAATCCTTTTAAGGTTTGATTGATCAATTGGTGCCTAGAAAAGTGAAGAGATCGTGGTTACTTAATTGGTTCTTTTGACTGACCTAAGGAAAGCAACGGGGACCCACCTCTCTTCCACTGGCCTGGCCAATTGATTAATTCAGATCTTGATTTGAAAATGTTATCTTGATTAAGATCACTACATAATAATCATGCTAAATTGGTTAATCTATATGCATATAATGAAGTTCAAATGTCATATGGTCAATATGATTTTGATTAATTGAGGAGTCATAGCATCTTCAATTAATCAAAATTATATATTGAGTTGCAAAGATTACGTAAGGTTAGATGACATTAATTATGATTAATTATATTAATGCAATGAATCTTATCCCATAAAATTTTTATTGCATTGATATAATTAATTAGGATGGGATAACAAATTATTTTCTTAATTACCCATAGGAATTAAGAAAGGAATATAATTTGTTAGTCATATCATTAAGTTAATGAACCTATTTATAATAACTTAGCCCACAGGTAGTTATTATATGTTATTGATTCATGTTATTGCATGTTTACATTGGTAAGACATGACATTAAGTTATATGCCTCAAATTCAGTTATATGAACATGATTTTTATTTTTATGTAGCTATTTTGTATATTAATATTTCTGATATGAAATGTGATGTTCCTGATTTAAGTGGTGATAATTATAAATTATGGAAGGAAATAATTCTTCTTCAATTAGGGTGCATGGATATTGACTATGCTATCAGGAAGGATGAACCACATTTGGTTACATCTACTAGCACTCAGGCTGAGATTGCTACGTATGAACGATGGGACCGATCCAATCGCCTCAGTATGATGTTTATACGTACTAAGATTTCTGCTAGTATACGGGGTTCAATTCATGAGTGCAAAAATGTCAAGGAACTTCTGAAGGCTATTGATGCACAATTTGAATCTTCAAATAAGGGACTGGCTAGCATCCTAATGGCAAAATTGTCATCAATGAAGCTCACTACTGTTGGAGGTATGCGTGAGCACATCATGAAGACGAGGGACATTGCGGCTCAGTTGAAATCCCTAGAGGTTGAGATGTCAGAATCTTTCTTAGTGCACTTTATTTTGAATTCACTCCCACAGCAGTATAGTCCCTTCAAAATATCTTACAACACACATAAGGACAAATGGTCAATTAATGAACTTTTGACCATGTGTGTTCAAGAGAAAGGAAGGCTGATTTTGGAAATGGAAAAAAGTGTACATTTAGCTACTTAGAGAAAGACTAAAGTTGCTAAAGCCAAACGCAAAGGAAAGGGTAAAGTGCCCATCCATAAAAAAGACAATAAAGAATCTAAGTGCTTCTTTTGCAAGAAGAAAAGGCATATAAAGAAGGATTGCCCAAATTCAAGGTCTGGCTTGACAAAAGAGGTACGCTAACCTCATTCGTATGTTATGAATCCAATTTGGTTATTTGTCATAACACATGATGGATTGATTCTAGTTCTACAATCCATATTTCAAATACCTTGCAGAGTTTTCTAAATCAAAGGAAACCATTGAGAAGTGAACAAAGCATATATCCAGGAAACAAGATGGGTTCACAGGTGGAAGCGATTGGGACGTGCAGACTTATTTTAGATTCTGATTTTGTTTTAGATTTGAAAAAGACTTTTTATATTTCAAGTTTATAACTACAACAACCTCACTTTTATCCTTTATGTTGGCTTCTGAATTGGGTACGTAAGACTAACTATTTGTTACATAATAAATTTTAAGGAAGAATTTTGGATACATGCTGTTTGCTCTATTGCTTATCATGATCCAAACAATATTGGAAGTGTATAACTCATTGGCTTATTTTCTCTGAGTCCATTCATGTAAGCTTTGAAGACAGTCTTGGCCCACGAAATGTTTAAGATGACTGCTCTTGATTGTTGCAGCACCATGAAAAAAGTTCAGCTCAATAAAGTAGTTGTTCTAACAATAACTTTACCATAAATACAACCAGCAAGCCTTGTGACATCAATCTAATATTGTTATTCCATCTTTCTGTTTCTAATGTTATATTTATAATTGTATGAAAGATCAGATCATTCATCTTAGAACTTTGCAATATTTTCTGCCTTCTAGGCAAAAATTTGATGCTTAATATCATTCATCTGAAATAGCCAAAGATATGTTGACTTAGGCTGGCATTGCAGTTATGCTTTAGTTGACAATGGGAAGTTTGCATTCAAAAGGTGTTTGATGTTGCTTAAATTTAGAAAATTTGAGCAGCAGCTTTGTCTGCCAGCCGTTATATTAACTTTGAAGAAACCAATGCACCAAAGAGATATTTGATTTCAATATAACAACAACACAACAACAAAGCCTTAAACCCAAACTAATTGAGATTGACTATATGAATCTTTTTTCTCCATTCAGCTTGATTTCGAGTCATATTTTTTTTTGTAAGATGCAAAGATTCTAGGTCTTTCATTATCACTTCCTCTCATGTAATTTTTAGTCTACTTTTGCCCTTTTTTTTTCCTTTTACATATATCAAGTCACTCATTCTCACTGGTGCATCTCTAGGTCTACATCGCATATATCCAAACTATCTAAGTCATCCTTCCCTTAAATCTAATACCTATAACTAAATCCAATAAACAGAAGCTTAGGAAAGAAAAATGAAAAACACCACAACAAGAGGTCTAGCTTGAGACAGCTCTTCAGATCTGGACATGTCTATATGTTGCTAGAAAATGTGTTTTCCTGTGTCTTGGAAGGACATTTAGCTTTACATTACTTCAGGTAGCATATAATCAAATGCCTAATTTTGACATAATGGTGATCTACTAATCCACCTTTTTCAAGCACATGAAACGGGTATGCAGGTTGAGCATCTTTGGGGGGTTACATTTTTGGTGGAAGTGACATGTCAAAATTTTTGTAAAGATGCTATCTGATGAAAGAACACACCATCCGGCATTCACAATGCTGTACAAATGCATGCATGTGCATTCAGGAATCTGCATGGACAACTTCACACTTCTAAGCATACATACATCTTGTTTTCTCTAGTAACCCTTAATATTCGTTGCAGCAGAGATGTTCTACCTATAGTGTCAGACCCACTATTAATGTGGGAAAATATATCTGGGAACAAATGGCCAGATAACATCTTTCTTGAGCTCCCAGCCCATTATTTTCCAACAAGATTACATGCTAAGAAAGCAAATTTGAAATGATATCAATGGCACTAATGGGCAAAATAAGATATTCATTAGTCTTTTGTTTTAAAAGATGGCTTTGGCATGCAGACAATCAAAGGATTGCATAGAGCATAAATGGTATACAGGCCACATATGTGGTTATGTATATAATTACTGTTCTTTAAGTATTCAAATATTTAAAATATTGAATACAATAAAGAGATAATAACATAATAATATTTTTTATAAATAGTAACGCTTAATAATTAGTGATTACTACTTAGTACTTGATATCTAGTATAATATTTGAAACTTTATTAATAAGACTAATACCCATGTTAGGCGTGCTTAAAACCCACATCAAACTTAAACCATTAGCTTGAACTTGTTTATCCACATGAGACATGTAAATATGGGCTGCACTTGCATGTATAGCACCAAAATGCTAAGCCAATTGCTTTTGCTAAGTAGACTACCTGTGCTACCATATAGTGCTAATGGACTGCCTTTTAAGCTCATATGAGATATGACTACATATAGGTAATGTGGTGCAGTCAAGGGACTGCATCCATATATGCAGGAGCATATGTGGCTGTATGCATCTCATTTTGAAAAATTAATCAAGTTGAAATGACAGAATGCCAATTTGGAGTTGTATTACATAGGCATTTGCATCCATCTTCAAGAATCCACATCAGATTTGTTTTGGTGAGTCAAATTATTGGGTGTGTGAGAAACACCTAGATACTCATTAACTTCCTCAGCTGCATCGTTTGGAGATAGGTGGAGAATTGGAGTCTTCCAAGAATGAGATCTAGGATGTACGTATAAGAATAACTTTATGAAATGTCAAATTTATTAATCCCTAATCTAATTTAAGGAGTTTGGATGAGAAAAGTGTTTAAGAAAGGCCTTAACAAATAGCATCTTCTAGACTTATTGAAAAAATAATGCTTCTTTCTGCACATTGTTTAGTTGCAGTTGTTGTTTCCTATCTATCTCCTTTCAGTCCACTTGCTAGGTCAGACGCTTGCATACATGTCCATATCTAATTCTTGTTTCTATGTCCGTGCAACTCTGTCTAAGAGAGTAATATGGAGCTGCAAATTAGGTTACAGGTCTCTATTCAGTCATCCATAGTTTGTATGGTACCTAATTCATTCAAGATTTGAAGTATTTCTGTGCTGAACTGGTAGTTGGAAATATCCATTTAGATAGAGAATTTAGAAACTCTCTGTTGTTTTTTCATCATTCTGAAAAATTGATATGCACCAGAAAGGGAGTTCTATTCCTTAAGTTCACAGCTGAAGATTGTTTCAGGTTGTGATCCACCAGAGTAGGTGGTCCACCCTCAGAGGAAGAAAAAAGTACCATCAGACACCCAAAGAAACAAAGAAAATCATATCTACATTTTGTTATTTCCATGCCAGTTCCATGATTCGCATGCTAGTAGATTTTCCATCATTCAGAAAATTCACACTCTTCTGCATACAAGTACCAGTCTACTATCTGCATCTAGTTGTATTACATTTATTCATTTCTGAAATAACATTTCTGTTTCTTTATTGACACTCAGTTGGCAAAGTAGGAAACTTTGATGCACATTTATTCTTGATGATCTAAAATTACATTTTTCCCCCCTTTTGTTCTGTCAGGTCAAATGTTAGCTCTTCAAGAAGCTTCTTACAAGATATTCTTCATTATTTCTCTAATTGCTGTATGTATAGTGTGTTAGACCATGTCCCATCTAGTCCTGATAAATAACTTTAAGCGCCCCCCCCCTCAAAAAAAAAAAAAAAAAAGAAAAGAAAAGAATTTGTCTTTTTTTTTTCAACCCTAATATATGCTATTTTTTGTTATGTAGCTAGATGTATGTTGTGCCATGACATTGCTTTTGCCCCAGGACCATTCACCGAGCTCCTTATCTTCTTTGACACGTAATCGGGGCCAAAGTGAGGTTAGTATTTCCTTTAACTTGGCATTATTATCATATCCATTGCCTCAAAGGAATGATGACCAGTTTCATACACCATCAGCTTGAAATAAATTAGCGAACAGCATATTGTCTGACCTTGTCTGATAATCGTAGCTTCATTTTTTTCTGTACGATAACGTGCTTGTTCTATAGTCATGGAATATAATATAAATTCATCCATCTGAAGTTATTTGAATGACACGAGTCTGATGGTAGTGCAGTACACCAGCTTGTAGAAATTAGGAAGTTAAATCAAATCTTATGTGTTGCTGCCAAATCACGGTCGATGAGCGCCGGGCGAGCTGGGATCTCCGCAGACCTTCGAGGATGTAGAAGGGTCACCGTCTCCTCTCGGGGGCCTACAAGAAAAGTCCCGGACCGGTGATTCCGATGGGGACCCTCCGACGCCCAAGTTAATGATTTGTAGAATAGTAGAATTTTTGTTAATGAAAGAGTAGAGATTGAGTTTTTCTCCTCTCCCCTCTGTTGGGGATTGAGGTTTTTATATACATGTTCGGGGTCCCTCTTACCCTTCGCTGGTAACAGCGAAGTAATAACGTGTCATAAGTACGCCTCTTGACCTTTTGGAAACCGTCCGCGACCTTAGAAGTTGCCGGTTCATCATATTCGGTGACCGTTCGTGATCTTGGAAAAGTCACGTGGAATTCCTTGCGTGGCCCTGCTCATGTCCTTTGGATGGGCTTGCATGGCACTGTTCACGTATAAGGCTCTGTTCACTTGTATGGCACTGTTAACGGTGTGGGAGGTTGGCAGCTTGGAGGTGCCGGTCTTCGAGGTGCCGACGCCAAAGGCCAGCGCTGGGGGCTGGCGCTGGAGGCCGTAGCCAAAGGCCATCGCGGAAGGCCGACGCTGGAGGCCGGAGCCAAAGGCCAGCACTGGGGCTAGCGCTGGAGGCTTACGCTGGAGGCCGGAGCCAAAGGCCGACGCTGGGGGCCGGAGCCAAAGGCCGTCGCTGAAGGCCGACGCTGGAGGCCGGAGCTAAAGGCCAGCGCTGGGGGCTGGCGCTGGAGGCCGGCGTTGGAGGTCGGCGCTGGAGGCCGACGCTAGGGGCCGGCGCTGGAGGCTGGAGCCAAAGGCCGGAGCCAAAGGCCGTCGCTGAAGGCCGACGCTAGGGGCCGGCGCTGGAGGCTGGCTCTGGGTTCAACTGTCACATCATTTTGGAAATCGTGCAAAAAAAAAAATATCACCCAGAGAAATCAGCCAGCCGTATCAGATGCCCCCCCCCCCAGAGATGGGTGAGCGCACAATCACCGTGAAAGGGGTGCTAATATCCTCTGGGCGGCCAATTTTCGCGCCATCACCTCGCCTATTCAGGCTGTTGAGATTATAGAGGATTTCCTTCGAGCAATGTCGTCTCTTTAGTTGCTGGTGCAGAACCGGTCTTTCATGCCAACGCGGAGCCGATTTTTAGTGCCGACGCTGGGCGCCAGTCTTTAGTGCCGACGCTGGGCGCCAGTCTTTAGTGCCGATGCGGAGATGGTCTTTGGTGCCGACGCGGAGTCGATCTTTAGTGCCGACGTGGAGTCGGTCTTTGTTGCCGACGCGGAGGCGGTCTTTAGTGCCGATGCGGAGTCGGTCTTTGGTGCCGACGTGGAGCCGGTCTTTAGTGCCGACGCGGAGCCGGTCGTTGTTGCCGACGCGGAGGCGGTCCTTAGTGCCGACGCGGAGTCGGTCCTTGGTGCCGACGCGGAGCCGGTCTTTAGTGTCGATGCGGAACCGGTCTTTGGTACCGACGCGGAGCCGATCTTTGGTGCCGACGCGGAGCCCGTCTTTGGTGCCGACGCGGAGCCGGTTTTTGGTGCCGACGCGGAGCCGGTCTTTGGTGCCGACGCGGAGCCGGTCTTTAGTGCCGACGCGGAGTCGGTCTTTGTTGAGCAGAGCGACCATTCGAGGAAGCAATGAAAAGACTTTGAAGAGCTATTTGTCAAGCGGGTTCAAAAAGTAGCATATTACTGATAATACCGGCGTAAGTTGTCGGCGTTCCAAGTGTGTGGGAGTGGCTTTCCGTCTAGTTCTTCAACCCTGTACGCCCCGTGGTGAAGAACTTCTTTGATGCGGTACGGTCCTTCCCATCTCGGTGCCAGCTTGCCTCCTTCCGTCGGCTTTGATACTTCAGCACGCCTCAGAACAAGGTCTCCCAGGCGGAATGTCTTGGGCCGTACTCGAGCATTGTAGTATCTGGCCGCTCATTGGCGGAAGGCCACCATGCGAAGTTGTGCTTGATCCCACAACTCTTCCACTAGATCTAGATCAGCCCGCAGTTGATTTGGGTTGTGCTCTTCGTGGTATAGCTCTGTCCGGGGACTAGGGACACCTATCTCCACTGGGATGACTGCCTTGGTCCCAAAGACCAAGCTGAAAGGAGTTTCCCCTGTAGGGGCTCGTGGAGTCGTGTGGTATGCCCATAATACACTGGGGAGCTCTTCCACCCAGCGCCCCTTGCAGCCATCTAGGCGGGCTCTAAGTCCTTGGAGGATAGTGTGATTGGTCACCTCGGCTGCGCCATTGGTCTGAGGGTGCCCCACAGAGGTGAACCGCTGATGAATGCCCAGGCCGTTGCAGAATTCCCGGAAGGCCGTGTTGTCAAATTGTCGGCCATTATCTGTGACCAGGGTGTGCGGCAGTCCAAATCCGCACACGACCGACTTCCAGAAAAAGGATCTTATTTTGCTTTCCGTGATTTTGGCGAGGGCCTCAGCCTCAATCCATTTGGTAAAATGATCCACCGCTACCACTAGGAACTTACGTTGTCCGGAGGCCGGGGGAATGGTCCCAAGATGTCCATACCCCACTGGGCGAAGGGCTAGGGTGCGGCCAGGGGGGTTAGCTGGGACACCGGCTGATGTTGAATATTATGGCGCTGGCAGCTGTCGCACCTTTTGACAAGCTCAGATGCATCCTCCTTCATTGTCAGCCAGTAGTAACCTTGCCATAGGGCTTTGTATGCGAGCGCCCTGCCTCCCAGATGGCTTCCGCATATACCTTCATGTATCTCCCGTAATATGTAATCTGCTTCAGTGGGGCCAACACACTTGAGAACTGGGTATGAGAACGACCTGCAATAGAGTCTTCCATCCATTATAAAAAACTTCGGGGTCTGTCTCTTGATTTTCTTGGCTTCGGTAGGGTCTTCTGGGAGGGTACCATTGGTGAGGTATTGGATGTAGGGATCCATCCAAGAAGGCCCCTGCTCAATCGGCAGAGTTTCTCTTGTTGCATCAATACTTGGGGCTTCTAGATGCTCCACATAAGCTCTTCCCAACGTTCCGTCAGCTGAGGTGGCGAGATGGGACAAGGCGTCGGCGTTGGCTCGCAGGAATGCGAGGAGTCGATCGCGTGCCTCCTCGGGCAGTAACGCCCCGACCTGGATGGTCCTTGTCGGTTCATCTCCTAATGGAAAGGTCAGAAGGTGCTCTGCCAGCTCCCCCCTCCCTCCCGGGTCTCGGGGGTCAAGCAACCCAGATGTCACTGTCGATGCAGCCTCCAATGGACTGGGAGACAAGTGGTAGCACAGCGGCGGCGGGCTTTGCTCTCCTTTCATTTCTCCGACTCCTTCGCTGGTAGGGAATCTTACCAACAGTCTCTTGGTGGAGATGACAACATCTAGCATTTCAACCCTGATCTTCCCAAGATGGCGTTGTAAGCCAGTGGGACCCGAACCACCAGGAAGTTTATGATCACCGTGCTTTGACGCGGCGATGTCCTAGCCATGACAGGGAGGGTAATTTCTCCTTCGGCGCTTATAGAGTCTCCTGTGAAGCCCATTAAAGGCGTAGTGACAGGCTGAAGGGAAGATTCAGAGAGGTTCATTCGAACAAAAGCCTCATAGCTCAGGACGTCCACAGAACTACCACTATCAACCAAGATTTGTTTCACAGGATGCCTGGCTATGGTCATGGATACCACCACGCCACCATCGTTTTTGTTGACTACTCCATCTTTTCCAAAGAAAGGAACCACGGGGTCTACTCCTTCCCGCTGTCTCTTTGAACTGCCGCCTGCCCCGCAGGCAATCATGGCTATGGTCCTCTCCGTAGGGGCGTTGTCTGTAGGAGGCACCGCTGGGCTTGGAATAGGGGGGTTTCCCCTTCGGACAAACTTGCCCAAGTGACCCTTCTGGACAAGCTCTTCAATGGCCCTCTTCAGGTGGCGACAGTCTTTAGTGTCGTGACCATAATCTCGGTGATACCGATAGTAGAGCTCTTTATTGCGGGGGGTCCCAGACCTCAGGGGGAGCGGACGCTTGAAATAAGGTTCTTCCTCAATTTCCAGCAGGATGTGGGATATCGGAGCCATGAGGGGAGTGAATCGCTCCTTAGGAACAAGCGACTACGGTCGGCGGTCTGGATGGTGAGGGGGCTCAGTCTTCCGAGGTCGCGCTCCGGCCTGCTCAGTGGGCATTGGTTTCTTGCTAGGATTCTTATCAGCCCCCCTCCGGGAGGAATCCGCCTCGTCCGCATGGATGTACTTTTATACATGGCTTAGAAATTCGGCATAAGAGCCCGAGGGCTTCTTGTCTAGAGAATAGGTGAA
The DNA here is from genome assembly GCA_900491605.1 of Calamus simplicifolius. Lineage (NCBI taxonomy): Eukaryota > Viridiplantae > Streptophyta > Magnoliopsida > Arecales > Arecaceae > Calamus > Calamus simplicifolius. The sequence goes on along the minus strand of UESW01002807.1, from coordinate 45,284 downwards.
CCTGAAAGGACGAAGTCCCCGCTTCAACGCCAAGGTGGCTATGGAATCATCTAAATTATATACCTCCAGCGCCGCGTCCTTGAATCGGGCGATGAAGTCTTTTAGGGTCTTGCCACTCCTCTGCTGGACGGCAAATAGACTATCCACCACTCGTGAGATCTTCCGGCTCGCATTAAAGTGGGCCAGGAAAGCTCGCTCGAGATGATGGAATGAATCGATGCTGCGTGGCGGTAAATGGGAGTACCATGCACGTGCCGCCTTTCAGAGGGTGGCCGGAAAGGTGACACATAGAAGGGAGTCCGTCACTCCCTGGACCCGCATAAAGACCTTGTAGCTCTCCAGGTGGTCCAATGGGTCCGTAGTGCCATCGTATGGATCCAGTTGTGGGAGATAGAAACGGGGCGGCACTGGCTCCTCCATGATCCACCGGGAAAGCGGGGGCCGATGGTCATAGTCCGCTCCATGAGGATTGGTGATCCGGCGGCTAAGCTCCTCCAACCGTCGGTGATACTCGTCGAGCCGTCGGGTAGTCTTCCGCTGGGCGTCGTCTGTAGAAGAACCAGAGGATGAAGCCGGGGCAGGCCGCCGAGGAAAGAAACATGCCCGCCTGGATCCATCTTGGCGCCGATGGGAGCGACCAGAATGAAGGGAAGGGGACCGCCATCGCCCTGAGGCCTCTCAGGGATGGGGCTCAGGAGGCGAGCGATGGGAAAGGGACCATCGCCGTTTTGAGGCTCCTCGGTGATGAGGTCCCGAAGGCGAGCGGGAGAGAGACCGTCGTCGCTTTGAGACATCTTGACGATGGTCTCCCGAAAGCGAGTGATGGGTGGCCTCGGGCGGGTCCCGCCCTGATGGGATAGAACTGTTCCCCGCACCCGTTCGCCGGGCAGAGGGAGCTGAGGTGCGACTGCAAAGTAGCGCTCCTGCAATCCCCGTACCACCGCCGCTAGGTTCTGAACCTGGTGAGATAGAACCTCCAGCCGATCAGGCTGGCTCATCTGGGCAGGGGGCGAAACACGGAGGTTGGCCTCCGTTTGATCAGCCCGCGAAATGCGCTCCGCGGCTTGGCTGGTGGAAGCCTCCTATGCTCGTGTGGTCACCATCGTCTCTTTCGCAGAATTGGAGTCTGTCACAGGGAGAACTAGCGTGCCCCCCTTCCTGGCGCGCCAATCTATTGCTGCCAAATCACGGTCGATGAGTGTTGGGCGAGCTGGGATCTCCGTAGACCTTTGAGGATGTAGAAGGGTCACCGTCTCCTCTCGGGGCCTGCAAGAAAAGTCTCGGACCGGTGATTCCGGTGGGGACCCTCCGACGCCCAAGTTAATGATTTGTAGAACAGTAGAATTTTTGTTAATGAAAGAGTAGAGATTGAGTTTTCTCCCCCTCCCCTGTTGGGGGATTGAGGTCTTTATATACCTGTTCGAGGGTCCCTCTTACCCTTCGCTGGTAACAGCGGAGTAATAACGTGTCATAAGTATGCCTCTTGACCTTTTGGAAACTGTCCGCGACCTTAGAAGTTGCCGGTTCATCATATTCGATGACCGTTCGTGATCTTGGAAAAGTCACGTGGAATTCCTTGCGTGGCCCTGCTCATGTCCTTTGGATGGGCTTGCATGGCACTGTTCACGTACAAGGCTCTGTTCACTTGTATGGCACTGTTAACGGCGTGGGAGCTTGGCAGCATGGAGGTGCCGGTCTTCGAGGTGCCGGCGCCAAAGGCCAGCGCTGGGGGCTAGCGCTGGAGGCTGTAGCCAAAGGCCATCGCTGAAGGCCGACGCTGGAGGCCGGAGCCAAAGGCCAGCGCTGGAGGCCGGAGCCAAAGGCCAGCGCTGGAGACCGGAGCCAAAGGCTGACGCTGGGGGCCGGAGCCAAAGGCTGGAGCCAAAGGCCATCGCTGAAGGCCGATGCTGGAGGCCGGAGCCAAAGGCCGGCGCTGGGGGCTAGCGATGGAGGCCGGCATTGGAGGCCGGCGCTGGAAGTCGACGCTAGGGGCCGGCGCTGGAGGCCGTAGCCAAAGGCCGTCGCTAAAGGCCGACGCTGGAGGCTGGAGCCAAAGGCCGTCGCTGAAGGCCGACGCTGGAGGCCGGAGCCAAAGGCCAGCGCTGGGGGCTAGTGCTGGAGGCCGGCGTTGGAGGCCGGCGCTGGAGGCCGACGCTAGGGGCTGGCGCTGGAGGCTGGAGCCAAAGGTTGGAGCCAAAGGCCATCGCTGAAGGCCGACGCTAGGGGCCGACGCTGGAAGCTGGCTCTAGGTTCAACTGTCACATCATTTTTGGAAATCGTGCAAAAAAAATCACCCAGAGAAATCGGCCAGCCATATCATTATGCATTAGCAACTCAGGCTCATAAAAGTTGATTGACGAATGAAAATTTGTAGACTTCTATCTCAGTTGAAAGATTTAACTCTCTTATTGTTGGTCTGTGCAAAACCAACAGTCTAGAACATTTCATATTTTTGAAAAGGCAGTACTTGTTTTGTTTGTGCAACCTGATACGGCTGGCCGATTTCTCTGGGTGATATTATTTTTTGCACGATTTTCAAAAATGATGTGACAGTTGAACCCAGAGCCAGCCTCCAGCGCCGACCCCTAGCGTCGGCCTTCAGCGACGGCCTTTGGCTCCGGCCTTTGGCTCCAGCCTCCAGCGCCGCCCTAGCGTCGGCCTCCAGCACCGGCCTCCAATGCTGGCCTCCAGCGCCAGCCCCCACGCTGGCCTTTGGCTCCGGCCTCCAGCGTCGGCCTTCAGCGACGGCCTTTGGCTACGGCCTCCAGCACCGGCCCCCAGCATCGGCCTTTGGCTCCGGCCTTTAGCTCCAGCCTCCAGTGCCGACCTCCAGCGTCGGCCTTCAGCACCGGCCTCCAGCGCAGGCCCCTAGCGCCGGCCTCTAGCGCCGGCCTCCAACGCTGGCCTCCAGCGCCAGCCCCCAGCGCTGGCCTTTGGCTCCGGCCTCCAGCGTCGGCCTTCAGTGCCGGCCCCTAGCGTCGGCCTCCAGCGCCAGCCTCCAACGCCGGCCTCCAGCGCCAGCCCCCAGCGCTGGCCTTTGGCTCCGTCCTCCAGCATCGGCCTTCAGCGATGGCGTTTGGCTACGGCCACCAGCGCTGGCCCCCAGCGTCGGCCTTTGGCTCCAGCCTTTGGCTCCAGCCTCCAGCGTCGGCCTCCAGCGCCGGCCTCCAACGCCGGCCTCCAGCGCCAGCCCCCAGTGCTGGCCTTTGGCTCCAACCTCCAGCGTCGGCCTTCAGCATCGGCCCCTAGCATCGGCCTCCAGCGTCGGCCTCCAACGCCGGCCTCCAGCGCCAGCCCCCAACGCTGGCCTTTGGCTACGGCCTCCAGCACCGGCCCCCAGCATCGGCCTTTGGCTCCAGCCTTTGGCTCCAGCCTCCAGCGTCGGCCTCCAGCGTCGGCCTCTAGCGCCGGCCCCTAGCGTCGGCCTCCAGCGCCAGCCTCCAATGCCGGCCTCTAGCGCCAACCCCCAGCACTGGCCTTTGGCTCTGGCCTCCAGCATCGGCCTTCAGCGACGGCCTTTGGCTCCGGCCTCCAGCGTCGGCCTTCAGCGACGGCCTTTGGCTCCAGCCTCCAGCGCCAGCCCTCAGCGCTGGCCTTTGGCACTGGCACCTCGAAGACTGGCACCTCCAAGCTGCCAAGCTCCCACGCCGTTAACAGTGCCATACTAGTGAACAGAGCCTTGTACGTGAACAGTGCCATGCAAGCCAATCCAAAGGACATGAGCAGGGCCACGCAAGGAATTCCACGTGACTTTTCCAAGATCATGAACGGTCACCGAATATGATGAACCGGCAACTTCTAAGGTCGCGGACAGTTTCCAAAAGGTCAAGAGGCATACTTATGACATGTTATTACTCCGCTGTTACCAGCGAAGAGTAAGAGGGACCCCCGAACAGGTATATAAAGACCTCAATCCCCCAACAGGGGGGGGAGAAAACTCAATCTCTACTCTTCATTAACAAAAATTCTACTGTTCTACAAATCATTAACTTGGGCATCGGAGGGTCCCCACCGGAATCACCAGTCCGGAACTTTTCTTGCAGGCCCCCGAGAGGGAGACGGTGACCCTTCTACATCCTCGAAGGTCTGCAGAGATCCAGCTCGCCCGACGCTCATTGACCATGATTTGGCAGCAACATATTGGTGCGCCAGGAAGGGGGCACGCTAGTTCTCCCTATGACAGACTCCGATTCTGCGAAAGAGACGATGGTGACCACATGAGCACAGGAGGCTTCCACTAGCCAAGCCGCGTAGTGCATTCCGCGGTCTGATCAAACGGAGGCCAACCTCCGTGTTTCGCCCCTACCCGGATGAGCTAGCCTGACCGGCTAGAGGTTCTATCTCACCAGGTTCAGAACCTAGTGGCGGTGATACGGGGATTGTAGGAGCGCTACTTTGCAGCCGCACCTCAGCTCCCTCCGCCCGGCGAACGGGTGCAGGGAACAGTTCTATCCCATCAGGGCGGGACCCCGCTCGAGGCCTCCCATCACTCGCTTTCGGGAGACCGTCGTCAAGATGTCTCAAAGCGACGACGGTCTCTCTCCCGCTCGCCTTCGGGACCATCACCGAGGAGCCTCAAAACGGCGACGGTCCCTTTCCCATCGCTCGCCTCCTGAGCCCCATCCTCGAGAGGCCTCAGGGCGACAGCGGTCCCCTTCCCGTCATTCTGGTCGCTCCCATCGGCGCCAAGACAGATCCAAGCAGGCGCGTTTCTTTCCTCGGCAGCCTGCCCCGGCTTCATCCTCTGGTTCTTCTACAGACGACGCCCAACAGAAGACTACCCAACGGCTCGACGAGTATCACCGACGGTTGGAGGAGCTTAGCCGCCGGATCACCAATCCTCATGGAGCGGACTTGACCATCAGCCCCCGCTTTCCCAGTGGATCATGGAGGAGCCAGTGCTGCCCCATTTCTGTCTCCCATAACTGGATCCATACGACGGCACTACGGACCCATTGAACCACCTGGAGAGCTACAAGGTCTTTATGCGGGTCCAGGGGGCGACGGACTCCCTTCTATGTGTCACCTTTCCGGCCACCCTTTGAAAGGCGGCACGTGCATGGTACTCTCGTTTACCGCCACGCAGCATCGATTCATTCCGTCATCTCGAGCGAGCTTTCTTGGCCCACTTTAATGCGAGCCGAAAGATCCCACGAGTGGCGGATAGTCTATTTGCCGTCCAGCAGAGGAGCGGCAAGACCCTAAAAGACTTCATCGCCCGATTCAAGGATGCGGCGCTGGAGGTATATAATTTAGATGATTCCATAGCCACCTTGGCATTGAAGCGGGGACTTCGTCCTTCCAGGTTCGCCTATTCTCTAGACAAGAAGCCCCCGGGCTCTTATGCCGAACTTCTAATCCATGCATAAAAGTACATCCGTGCGGATGAGGCGGATTCCTCCCGGAGGGAGGTTGATAAGAATCCTAGCAAGAAACCAATGCCCACTGAGCAGGCTGGAGCGCGACCTCGGAAGACTGAGCCCCCTCACCGTCCAGACCGCCTACCGCAGATGCTTGTTCCTAAGGAGCGATTCACTCCCCTCATGGCTCCAATATCTCACATCCTACTGGAAATTGAGGAAGAACCTTATTTCAAGCGTCCGCTCCCCTGAGGTCTGGGACCCCCCACAATAAAGAGCTCTACTATCGGTATCACCAAGATTATGGTCACGACACCAAAGATTGTCGCCACCTGAAGAGGGCCATTGAAGAGCTTATCCAGAAGGGTCACTTGGACAAGTTTGTTCAAAGGGGAAACCCCCCTATTCCAGGCCCAGCGGTGCCTCCTACAGACAATGCCCCTACGGAGAGGACCATAGCCATGATTGCCTGGGGGGCAGGCGGCAGTTCAAAGAGACAATGGGAAGAGTAGACCCCGTGGTTCCTTTCTTTGAAAAAATGGAGTAGTCAACAAAAATGATGGTGGCGTGGTGGTATCCATAACCATAGCCAGGCATCCTGTGAAACGAATCTTGGTTGATAGTGGTAGTTCTGTGGACGTCCTGAGCTATGAGGCTTTTGTTCGAATGAACCTCTCTGAATCTTCCCTTCAGCCTGTCACTACGCCTTTAATGGGCTTCACGGGAGACTCTATAAGTGTCGAAGGAGAAATTGCCCTCCCTGTCACGGCTGGGACATCGCCGCGTCAAAGCACGGTGATCATAAACTTCCTGGTGGTTTGGGTCCCACTGGCTTACAATGTCATCTTGGGGAGACCAGGGTTGAATATGCTAGATGCTGTCATCTCCACCAAGAGACTGTTGGTAGGATTCCCTACCAGCGAAGGAGTCGAAGAAATGAAAGGAGAGCAAAGCCCGCCGCCGCTGTGCTACCACTTGTCTCCCAGTCCATTGGAGGCTACGTCGGTAGTGACATCTGGGTCGCTTGACCCCCGAGACCCGGGAGGGAGGGGGAGCCGGCCGAGCACCTTCTGACCTTTCCATTAGGAGATGAACCGACGAGGACCATCCAGGTCGGGGCGTTACTGCCTGAGGAGGCACGCGATCGACTCCTCGCATTCCTGCGAGCCAACGTCGATGTCTTCGCATGGTCTGCTGCCGACATGCCAGGCGTCCCTAAGGAGGTAATCACTCATCGGCTCAACCTTAAGCCAGAGTGTCGGCCGGTCCGACAGAAGAAAGGAGCTTCGCTCCGAACAAATAGAGAGCTATCGATGAGGAGGTTCGCAAGCTGGTGGCTGCTGGGCATATCCGGAAGGTTCACTACCCCGAGTGGTTGGCCAACGTAGTGATGGTACGCAAGGCTAGTGGGAGCTGGAGGATGTGTGTAGACTTCACTGATCTCAACAAAGCATGCCCCAAAGACAGCTTTCCCTTGCCCCAGATCGACAAGCTGGTGGACGCTACATCCGGCCATGAGGTCCTTAGTTTCATGGATGCTTTCTCCGGATACAATTAGATCAGGATGGACCCGATAGATGAGGAAGCCACCTCCTTCATAACCGAGAAGGGGCTGTATTGCTACAAGGTGATGCCATTTGGATAAAGAACGCAGGAGCCACCTACCAAAGGCTAATGAATAAAGTCTTCGGGAACCAGATAGGACGCAATATGGAGGTATACGTAGATGACATGTTGACCAAAAGTGTCCATGCCACCGACCATATCACCAATCTAGCGGAGACTTTTGGCAACCTTCGTCGATGCCAAATGAAATTGAATCCGCGCAAGTATGCATTTGGAGTGACAGCCGAAAAGTTCTTGGGTTTCATGGTGACCCGCCATGGGATCGAGGCAAATCCAGACGAAGTTCAAGCCATCCTGGACATGAGGCCACCTACCAACAAGAAAGAAGTACAACGCCTAACGGGGAGGGTGGCGGCCTTGAGCCGTTTCCTATCCAGGTCCGCCGAGAGATGCCTGCCTTTCTTCAGGGCCCTCTGCAAGGTCAACGGATTCGAATGGACGAAAGAATGTCAGAAGGCGTTTGAGGGACTAAAGGAATTCCTCTCTACCCCGCCACTATTATCCAAGCCAACAAGTGGAGAAGAGCTCCCCAGCATATTATGGGCATACCACACGACTCCACAAGCCCCTACAGGAAAAACTCCTTTCAGCTTGGTCTTTGGGACCGAGGCAATTATCCCAGTGGAGATAGGTGTCCCCAGTCCCCGGACAGAGCTATACCACGAAGAGCACAACCCAAATCAACTGCGGGCCGATCTAGATCTAGTGGAAGAGTTGCGGGATCAAGCACAACTTCGCATGGAGGCCTTCCGCCAACGAGCGGCTAGATACTACAACGCTCGAGTACGGCCCAAGACATTCCGCCCGGGAGACCTCGTTCTGAGGCAAGCTGAAGTATCAAAGCCGACGGAAGGAGGCAAGCTGGCACCGAAATGGGAAGGACCGTACCGCATCAAAGAAGTTCTTTACCACGGGGCATACAGAGTTGAAGAACTAGACGGAAAGCCACTCCCACACACTTGGAACACCGACAACTTACGTCGGTATTATCAGTAATATGCTACTTTTTGAACCCGCTTGACAAATAGCTCTTCAAAGTCTTTTCATTGCTTCCTTGAACGGTCGCTCTGCTCAACAAAGACCGGCTCCGCGCCAGCACTAAAGATCGGCTCCGTGTCAGCACCAAAGACCGGCTCCGCGTCGGCACCAAAGACCGGCTCCGCGTCGGCACCAAAAGACCGGCTCCGCATCGGCACGAAAGACCGGCTCCGCGTCGGCACCAAAGATCGGCTCCGCGTCGGCACCAAAGACCGCCTCCGCGTCGGCACCAAAGACCGGCTCCGCGTCGGCACCAAAGAACGGCTCCGCGTCGGCACCAAAGACCAGCTCCTCCTCGGCACCAAAGACCGCCTCCGTGTCGGCACCAAAGACCGCATCGGCACCAAAGACCGACTCCGCGTCGGCACTAAAGACCGACTCAGCGTCGGCACTAAAGACTGGCGCCCAGCGTCGGCACTAAAAACCAGCTCCGCGTTGGCATGAAAGACCGGTTCTGCATCGGCACTAAAGAGACGGCATTGCTCGAGGAAATCCTCTATAATCTCAACAGCCTGAATAGGCGAGGTGATGGCACGAAAATCGGCCGCCCAGAGGATATTAGCACCCCTTTCGCAGGTGATTGTGTGCTCACCATCTCAGGGGCGGGGGGGCATCTGATACGGCTGGCCGATTTCTCTAGATGATATTATTTTTGCACAATTTCCAAAAATGATGTGACAGTTGAACCCAGAGCCAGCCCCTAGCATCGGCCTTCAGTGACGGCCTTTGGCTCCGGCCTTTGGCTCCAGCCTCCAGCACCGGCCCTAGCGTCGGCCTCCAGCGCTGGCCTCCAACGCCGGCCTCCAGCGCCAGCCCCCAGCGCTGGCTTTTGGCTCCGGCCTCTAGCTTCGGCCTTCAGCGACGGCCTTTGGCTACAGCCTCAGCGCCGGCCCCCAGCGTCGGCCTTTGGCTCCAGCCTCTAGCGCCGGCCTCCAGCGTCGGCCTCCAGCGCCGGCCCCTAGCATCGGCCTCCAGCGCCGGCCTCCAACACCGGCCTCCAGCGCCAGCCCCAGCGCTGGCCTTTGGCTCCGGCCTCCAGCGCCGGCCTCCAGCATCGGCCTCCAGCGCTGGCCTTTGGCTCTGGCCTCCAGCGTCGGCCTTCAGTGACGGCCTTTGGCTACGGCCTCCAGCGCCGGCCCCCAGCGTCGGCCTTTGCTCCGGCCTTTGGCTCCAGCCTCCAGCGCCGGCCTCCAGCATCGGCCTCCAGCGTCGGCCTCCAGCGTCGGCCCCTAGCGTCGGCCTCCAATGCCGGCCTCCAGCGCCAGCCCCCAGCGCTGGCCTTTGGCTCCGACCTCCAGCGTCGGCCTTCAGCGCCGGCCCCTAGCGTCGGCCTCCAGCACCGACCTCCAACGCCGGCCTCCAGCGCCCGCCCCCGGTGCTGGCCTTTGGCTACGGCCTCCAGTGCCGGCCCCAGCGTCGGCCTTTGGCTCCGGCCTTTGGCTCCGACCTTTGGCTCCAGCCTCCAACGCCGGCCTCCAGCGTCGGCCTCCAGCGCCGGGCCTAGCGTCGGCCTCCAGCACCAGCCTCCAGCGCTGGTCTTGGCTCCGGCCTTCAGCGTTGGCCTTCAGCGACGGCCTTTGGCTCCAGCCTTTGGCTCCGGCCTCCAGCGCCAGCCCCTAGCACTGGCCTTTGGCGCCGGCACCTCGAAGACCGGCACCTCCAAGCTGCCAAGCTCCCACGCCGTTAACAGTGCCATACAAGTGAACAGAGCCTTGTACGTGAATAGTGCCATGCAAGCCTATCCAAAGGACATGAGCAGGGCAACGCAAGGAATTCCACGTGACTTTTCCAAGATCACAAACGGTCACCGAATATGATGAACCGGCAACTTCTAAGGTCGCGGACGGTTTCCAAAAGGTCAAGAGGCGTACTTATGACACGTTATTACTCCGCTGTTACCAACGAAGGGTAAGAGGGACCCCCGAACAGGTATATAAAGACCTCAATCCCCCAACAGAGGGGGAGAGAAAACTCAATCTCTACTCTTTCATTAACAAAAATTCTACTGTTCTACAAATCATTAACTTGGGCGTCGGAGGGTCCTCATCGGAATCATCGGTCCAGGACTTTTCTTGCATGCCCCCGAGAAGACGGTGACCCTTCTACATCCTCGAAGGTCTGCGGAGATCCCAGCTCGCCCGGCGCTCATAGACCGTGATTTGGCAGCAACACAACCATTACTGACAACTTTGTCTCACTTGGGTAACCTTGTTAACCGCAGAATATTACATTTTTTAAACAGCGGTATGTTCATGCTAGAATATCTGACTTGTTCTTTTGAACAATTATTACTTTTAATGAAATCAAGAGCGCATATTGATGCAGTATATTCATGTAATATTAATACAAAGAATACACAATGAACATGGAAACGGCTGCCTTTTTTGCTTCATGATTAATGGCCTACATCTTTAGCCGCCATAGCCAAGAATAGGCATGCATTCAGTCTTCTTTTGCTTATCATCATGTTGACCTATAAAGGTCAAAATGTAATTTCCTATATAAAATCATGCTTATTGGAAAGTTGAAGTGTCCATTATCATATCTCAAACTGACTGAAAATCATGCTTATTGGAAAGTTGAATGGCCCATTATCCTATTTCAATCAGACTCATTGAATAAATGGTTAAAGTATCCAGACTGATGGGCTGCCAAATCTGTTGGCAGCAGCCATCCCTGCCTGTTAGTGAAATATGAATGCGCTGAATTCACATTGAAGCTCGTAAGTATTATATTAAGTCATACAAAGTTGTTGTGTCAACTTTTAAAAAAATAACTAAAAAAAGATCAGTTTGTCACTGATATTGTGAATACCAAGTAATTTTACTTTTAATCAGCCATCTCCAATTTTTTTCTGAATTATTGAAAATTCTCTTAGTATTCAGTAAATTTTTTCATTGTACCGACCTGTGATCAAGTTTTGATTGAGGCATAACACCATTGGCTTTTGCATCAGAATTGTGTGGAGAAATATTCTATTAATAAGCTGTATTGCATCATTATCTGAATGAGCAAACTGTTTAATATTACAGACTTGCTGTTTAACCATATTATATGCAAATTGACATGGACAGTGCTGCTTTGTATTTGTTAGCAGGGATGGACTACTGTGTTGAAGGAAACATGGAATGGTCGGAGTTTACAGATTTTTTCTGTGTGGTTAGTTTGATATTGATATTTGTTTGTAGTGTAGCCATTCTATTTGTGTTAGTGTTACGTTATATTCAGCACAGGAGATTCCTATTGAGACTCCAGAGTGCAGTGTTGTTGGTCCTAGCAGTTCTGAAAGTAGAACACAGGATCACCATCTTCTGTTTTTTGATTTTGACTGCAAAGCATTTTCAGTTTGCTATTTCTTAAAAAATGGTCAAGAAACCAAAATTATGGGTTAACTGTGATCGCATGTACTAAATTGAAAGTTCAAAAGAGCCATGACTTCACAATGCAATTGCAAATTATAATTTGTTGCAGCATATCCGCTTTAGGAGCTAGAATCTGGTTATTTCTTCATTTTTTTAAAAAAAAAAAATGTGGTCAGCATAAATTTATATGGATGAATGTAATGACAAGGAATCAGGAAATGCTGGCAATGGCAATAGTTATAGCCTTGACAGGAAAGAGTGACATAGAAAAATCCATACTTGTAGTGCCATAAATTTTGGCATTCATTTGACCAGATGTTCAATACATATCTGTGGTTTCATTGGATAATTGTTCAGTTGTATGCCCTCTAGCTCAATTTGTTGAATTGTTTATTCCTGCCTTGCTATTGAAAATGAATGTTGATTTATCAGATCTAACTAGTCTTACACCAATGTTAACCTAATTTGTTACTAAAACAGTAAAATCCTGGATATGTGCCAAAATGTTTTCTTGCAGGTGGGCTGTTGCATTTGCTGGTATTTCCTTTGTTCAGAATTATGGGACAAACCTCTTTGATGCTGTTGACTCAAAATCAAAACTTAACGGGCACATTCTAGCAACATCTGAGGCAGCAGCAAGCCTTGGATCTTATTGTGCTATTTATATCGATAAGTTTGCAAGTAAATCTCACCTGTCAATCTACATGGTTGGTTCAGCATTGATGGGCATCCTCTGTGTTTTCATGGGAATTTTTTCTAAGATTTGGATCGCATATTGTTTGTATGTAACAATCTATGGGATCTATCAGATTCTTGCTTGCCTTGTCAGTGTGCGGTGTGGCCAGCTACTATCCAATGGACACTATATCCTCCTGTTCTCCATCAAAAATTTTGCTGGGCTTCTGATCGAGACGGTACTCCAGGCAGCTATTGTAAGTATAGATTTTGATTGCCTTTAAGATAACGAGTTTTGATTTGCTTCATGATATTGCTCCAAGATGATAAATCTTGAGTTTGTCACATCAGATAAAACCTGCATAAAAAATAAATGCAGGGTGTGTCATCTTCCAATTCATGCGAAAGTTTGTCGCAGCGCCACCCAAGAACTCATTTTGATCAAAATTTTGTGATTACTACCTGGCTGACTCTCTTCATTTTTCATTTAAATGTTGACAGCAGCAGACATACCTAGCTTTTCTGATATTTATTATTAATTTTTGGCTAGCAAACTGACTAAACCAAGTTTTGTCATACTGACTTATACTGTACCATACTGGTAAGGTATTGATATTGTATCGATTTCAACTCAGTATGAATCAAACCGGCCCAAATCGTGCTGTATTCAATTCGATATCAAGTGGTATTATGGTTAAAAGAGAAAAAATAGGTATCCTCTCGGTATGAGGTACAGTGCAGCAATCTGAACCATGCCTAATCGGTAATGTATCTGCAGGGATCTTGGCACTGATTTTGTGGTTCTTGGACTAGACTAATGTAATACTCATTTAACTTACTGTGGCTGATGATAGGTTGGACTTTGGGAGAGTAGAGATACCCCCAACATAGGCTCAAACTGACTCACCTAGTGAAGCTCCTGGCCTCAGCCTGTGCTGAATATCTAGGGGGGCTCATCCTGGCCTGAGACATCAAAACCTGGGTCATAGTTAGAAAAGGAAACAATGGAGGGGAGGATAAGAGAGTGGCTGGTGGACTAGGGTTGTGGTAAGTTTTCCTTTTTTTTCCACTCTAATCTGAGCCATCCATCTTAAAATGAATGGATGGTCCAGATTATCCAATATATAAACTTATTTTCATATATAGATAATTATGTATTATTAAATTTGGGATTGATGCACTCAGCTGGGTCAAGATCAGTCTTGGCCCCACCAAAACTAAAATTTGTGGCCTTGTATGTGGGGCCTAGCCCACACCTAAAGCCCTTTTTCTCTTCTCACCCGAGAACCAGCTTGACAAGACACAGGCCAGTAAGTCCCATTGGTACCATGTTATTGTCTGATATTTTGCTCGGTTTACCTTGTCTCAGGAAATTCTTAAAATCATGGTATGTGTCTGAATTTTAGTGGGTTTGCAATTATCACACATCAAATTCACCAGGGAGGTTGGTTTTTTAATGGGAACTCAGATTCTCTTTTGGCCTGAATCTGCCTTGTTCCCAACTTGTAGGAGTTCTCTCAACTTGAGTTGTAGTTGCCTTAGAAAATCATTATTATGTCAATGGTTTTACTTGGAACTATTACTGCAATTGCCTTAGAAAGTCATCATGATGTCGATGATTTTACCTGGAACTATTACTACAATATCATCTGAAACATGTCATGTATAATCAAGCACAAAATAGATTTATATATGTCAGAAACCTATGGCATATTTTCTTAACTTCATAAGTGCCCGTTTTCTTCGTGTTTGCTGACTCAAACATTGGATTGATGCAGGAAATTTATGAATTGTCTATATTTTTGCAATTCATATCTTTTGCTGGATTCTTCTTTTTGGCAACAGTTGTTTGTGTTGCGCTTTGCTTCATTGGTACCAGCAGAACTTCATATTTGGTGCTAGAAACCGAACCTGAACATCTTATTTCAGATAGCACTTAACGCATGCTATGTACACAACTTGGCAGCCCCCTTGTTACCAGAGATGGCAACCCATTTATGGAAGTCAATATTTTTTTAGTAGAGAAAAAGGACAGCATTATATCATCAGAGTACATGATTGATTCATTTCAATCATGAAGCCTCTCCATTCAATGAAATACACGTACAGGACAGAAACTCAGTTTTTGATTCAATGTAATTGTATTATAGGAAAACAAACAAGTGAATATGTTTGCTTGCAAAAATGGGCGAATATCATCAGAGTAGAGAAAAAGGACAATATTTTTTATGGAAGTCAATATTTTTTTAGTAGAGAAAAAGGGCAGCATTATATCATCAGAGTACATGATTGATTCATTTCAATCATGAAGCCTCTCCATTCAATGAAATACACGTACAGGACAGAAACTCAGTTTTTGATTCAATGTAATTGTATTATAGGAAAACAAACAAGTGAATATGTTTGCTTGCAAAAATGGGCGAATATCATCAGAGTAGAGAAAAAGGACAATATTTTTTATGGAAGTCAATATTTTTTTAGTAGAGAAAAAGGACAGCATTATATCATCAGAGTACATGATTGATTCATTTCAATCATGAAGCCTCTCCATTCAATGAAATACACGTACAGGACAGAAACTCAGTTTTTGATTCAATGTAATTGTATTGTAGGAAAACAAACAAGTGAATATGTTTGCTTGCAAAAATGGGCGAATATGAACTGGTTTCAGGATGCTGATCACAGATTATATTTGTACATGACTGGAAATTTTCAATCATATTAAGCTTTCTGAAAGAATGATGCAGTGATTGCAGTTTATTTTTCATCCACCCTTCTAAATCATCTTCCTTTTTATGGGAACTTTCCTCTTCAGTGCAGTGATTTTAAGCTCAAGGCTTGTTCCAATGGTAAAGTGACAGCAATTCTGCCGGAATTAAATTTAGTAGCTTATGTTTTGAAGCTTCGAAGCTGCTTAGCATATCATTTTTTTGGAGCTTAAACAGCATCTCTTTTCAAGTCATACTACTTCAGTTTATGTGCCAGTATATGCTACAGTGTTTGGATACGTTTAAGAAGCTGCATCTATAATATCAGCTAGTGCATCCTATAATTTCATTGCTGCAAGTCATAATGGGATAGGGACCTGCAGTTGTTATGAATGAAATGATTGGTTGTACGTTTTTTGTCTACTATAGTATGATACCATATAGTCCATTTAGGGGGTAGAAAAATGCTTATTATTCATTATAGCCTTTTTCTGAGGGGAAATTCTATATATACTGAGTGTGTTAGATACCATGTTTGTTTTACGTCTTGAACTTGGTGATTTTTTGTATTGCTCCTCATTGATATCATAATTAGCCTTAATGTTGTGCAATGTTATATCCTCTAATGCCTTTTCTCCTTAGACCATCCTCTAGCACACATTAACATAGAATTTTCAGACCTTTGCTTGAACTTACCAAAAGAGATCCAACCACACATCGATTGAATTTTCTTTGACTAATAACCCAACAAAATCCCATCACAACATAAGTAAAATAATTACACTCATTATGTCATCTGCTTTAAGCCTACTTATGCCGCGGAGAATCCCAATCATTGCTCAAATTCCTGTCAATCATCAATATGATTCGCTTCGGTTCCCCGTGTAGGCCAGCTTTAATTTCTCTTTTGCCTCTGAATCATAATTTATCAACTACCGAGCGTTCAGCCAAATTGTCCACGACTTGTATTCCATCCTTAGATGCAATTATCACAGTACATCTGCATAGCAGGGACAAAAGTCAACCCTATTATTTAAAGGACATGCTAAGAAGCAGGCATAGACACAGTGCTTGATAATGTTTGGACTGGATTGACATGGTTAGAGAACATGTTAGTCTTTCAGAAGTCCTACATGGGAATTTGCCAGTTAGAATAATCATAAGCTTTTGCTTTTTCCACTGTGTAAATCATAGGATTAATTTTATAGAAAGATGAACGAGTCAAATGTTGCAGTTTTGTGGCATCAAAGGAAGAAAAATTGGAAAAAGAACCTTCAGTTTTGTCTACTTAGATATTGAAAATGTAGGAGTTTGACGGGCAAATGGAACTAACGGAATGCCAGATATTACTCCATGGTCCACAACGCCATCAATGTTACTCAGGCTCTCTGCCACTTGACCTGTAGTGTGTGAAACAACCAATTAACTAAATCAAGGAAGTGGAAGGAAGAAATTCTGAAGCCCTGTAAATTGGATACCAACAAGTTCTTTTCTTTCTTTCTTTTTTGGTAAGACAAGTAAGTTGTTATTAAGGGCCTTTAGCATAAATTTCTGCAAATAATAAGAGAAACCAAAGACCGAAAAGAACATGCAATTTAGAAGACCATAACTCACTAATGGTGCTCCAGAAGTTCTATTAGCATACACCAAAACTATCTAATTTTAAAAATCATCAGCGACACTATCTGTAATGTTGATGAAAATTTCAGATTCCTTATAACTGTTTATGATTATTTTTCTACTGCAGCAACAATATTCTGACATCATCAAAGAAAATTTAGAATTTTCAACTATTTTCATTGGCTGAATGATTGTCAAAATTGTTTCCCTACAACTGGATTGTCAAAACAAAGAATGTGTGTGTGTGTGTGTGTGTAAAACTAATCAGGACTACTCATGATATCCTGCCATTTAATTAATCTAGTTTATTGAAAACAATGTAGTATATTTTTGTTGTCACTTCACTCTTTATAGTGCCACGTGTATGGGGTGCATAATGTAGCAATTTCTGCACATTCTCTCTATTTCATCTTATTTAACTTCTTATTTTATCAAACGAATTCCTTCCAAACTTTTAAACAAAATTTCTGCAGCGTGTCAGAATCATTGGTTGTATTCCTGGACAAATTATTGTCTGTTACTGAATGGCTGAATATGTCAGTAATACCTACAGCCATTAGAAATATATTTTGCAACAACATGACCATCAACCATGTTAATTATGTATGATACGAGCTCTTACCGATGCATTGATTTTAATATTTAGAATTATTGTAGGTAAAATTATTAAAAAAAGTTCAAGGCAGATTTTTTTTATTTTCAATGACATACCTAGGTCAAGTATTGGTGACGTAAAAATGACATCAAGAATGTGGTGTCCCTCTTTAGTTACCAAAGGAAAATCGCCTCCTAGTGGATTTGCTTGTCCTGAAGTTGGTCTTCTCCATACCTTCAATAATCAAGTGTTAAATCAAGGGTAAGTGGGTAGCATAAATTTCATTAGCATTTAATGATTTTTAATGCAGAAAGATTCCCATAAGGATGCAAGAGAAGCCAAATAAGCAGAACTGATCATTTTCACTGCATCAGGTTGTATTATTTATTTGCTAGTTAAAAGCAGGCATCTGCACTGCACTTTTTTTTCATTGCATGCACTGTTTTTATTTATTTGTTTATTTACTTATTTATTTATTCATGCTAAGAACATTGCATGCACTGTTAAAGGAACAAACCTCTGCATCTCCTAGAAACAAATCATCTATTTCTTCAGCAGTTTCCATCCAATTACCCTGAAAAGAATCAGTGAATTTGATAGTTTAAGAACAAGAACGTTGATGTTTCTGCATTTTGCCAAAAATCAGGAGATAACGTACACTACTAACTATGACAGGAATGGATCCATTGAGACCTCTGGTATATTGTTTGTCAGCAACAATGAAGGCAAGTTTACTGGCTGTTTTTACAATGGACTGCAGAAACACAGGAAAGTAACTTCAAATGTCAAGGTTATCAGACACTTCTGCAGAACACCAGGATAAAGATAGCAACTGCTTTATTATTTTGTGCAAGAACATAAAATCAAAGTTCTAAATTTCATAGGACAGGAGTGTCCTGATTTTACCATGGAATGGGACGTCCCACTGTCATATCCTGTCCTGATGGAGCGTCTTAGTAAATACCTTGTTACTTTTTACTTTGTTTATTTCTTTCTTTTCTTTTCTTTTTCTTTTTCTTTTTCCTTTCTCCCTTCTTTCCTTTCTTTTTCACTTCCCTTCTTCCTTTATTCCTTCCTTTCTTTTCTTCTCTTCACCCTCCCTCTCCTACTTTTCTTCTTCTTTCCTTTGTTTTTTTTTCCCTTTCCTTCTTTTCTCTTTTTTCCCCCTCTTTGTTCTTTTCCTGTACAGAGGGGTTTCTACATCTCATTTCTATCTAGCTCTCATTTTTCCATGGGAATGAGAATAGGATTGTCTGGATGCTTTCCGTTCCACTGAAATTTAAAACCTTGCATGAAACTAATTTATATACTATGTAGAACATGTCAATGCCAAAACATGCTTGCAACTACAACCTCCATTCTTGTTAAAGGGCTATAATAGAGATTTGTAAATTACCTTTCTTGAAGTATGGACTCACCGCCCTCCAATTTTTGTCGACCAATGACAGCGTTTAGCGTTCCCTCTTCAATTATATCAGCATCATCAAATGCAAAATCAATCTACAAATAATGGCCATAAGAGTATCAGCTTAGCTAACTTATCTAGACAAAAAATAAATGGTAAATTAGTTTCATGGACATGAAGGCATCAGAATGAAGTTGTTATTGTCTACGAGAGCAAAAACCTTAGAGTGTATACTCACAAAAACCAACACAAAAGCAACCAACTTATTGGACAATAAGAATTTGTGCACACTTGCAGACTATCTTCATAATGGTCCAGTGGAATTCCTGCTTTTGCTGCTTCGCTTGCACTAGAAACAGACCTACAATAATGAACCAAAATCATAAATACAAAGGAAAAAAATCAGCAACCCCAATTATAGAGGAAGGCCACTTTGGCTTTGCATTTGTTTGTGCACACAAATACAAACAGAATAATATGCAATAAGCTTAGGTTGTTTAAGAAAGAAACAAGTGATAAAAAATCTAATTGATGGTGCAACGGAGTAGTTGAAGAAGCTAGAGGACTTTATGCAACTATGGTTTTATGTCACTTCTGGAGACCGCCCTATCTATCCTTGCTATTTCCACCACATCTAGGGTCTGATGCAACACATCGCTTCTGGAGAATGCTCTATTTGTATCGATTTTTTTCTATTGGATTTATGTTCCTAGGGTGTGGCTATATTTTACACTAGCCGTCAACGTCAGTTAGATCATTACTCTAAATTTAAATGTCAAATGTTCATAAATTTTAGCTGATTTGTAATTTGTGCCTTGCAGTAGCTTCCAAGTCATAGTCTTAGCTCTTTTCAAATTCAAAAGAAACCTTGGGGGGTTGCTCATTGTCTGCATGAGCTGAAGTAGCATAGATGTTGACATATGTTGATGTCCAATGCATTTGACACTGACATCATGTAACACAAAAGTAGTGATAAGATGCAGGTTGATCAAGCATGCGCACAAAGAGAGATAGAGAGAGATGAAGAAATTAGAAGCAAGAAGGAAGAAGAAAAGATGATAGAAAGATGCAAGGTATAGGAAAAAATCCACTTAAGACCTTGTGCTATTTAGAACTTAAACCTCTGTCTAAGCGACCATGTTATACTCCTTAAACTTACAAGGTTATGAAGCATGGATACAAATACGATATGGATATGGGGATATGCTAGCCCTTAAAAATCTAAGATATGATACGTTTAGGATATGTTAATTAATTAATATAAATTTAATATAATTGAGAATATATTATGATAATTTCAATTTAAAAAATTTAATAGGTACCACTAAAAATATATAAGTTTATTAGAAGCTATTTATAACAAAAGGATGCTTCCATTTTAACTTGTAGGTTGTACATTACAAAAAAAATACAATGTTGGTTCAACGTTTATCCATTTTGAAATTTTTGAAGGTGGCAAAAAGAGTCAATCCTCTTTCATAATTTATAAGCAAAAACTGATCAAAAGATTGTGGTGTTTATCTTTAGTTTGATGAAGCTTGAGCAAGAACTGGTTCTTCATTCTCTTTACCATTAGAAAAGATTCTTTTTTTTAATAAAAATTTTTATTTTGACCTCAAATATATTTGAACATATCCCTAACATATCCATAACGCATCAAAAATAAAACTATTTTGTTATTGTGTCGAATATGCATCTAGGCGTATTTGAGCATATCTATGCCAGATATTGGTACGAGACCCATATGAAGTATCCATGTTTCATAGTTACAAGGAGAAGAAAATGGGGGATGGGGTAGGAGAGGGGAGCTAATAAATATATCCATTTCTACGTGACTTGATTTCTAGCTAACCAATCCTTGGAATCGTATAATGAGTTAGACATACCGGACCATGTATCGGACCCGAAGTGACGGTTTAGCTAGTTTCATGAACATACATAGAAATTTTCAAGTTATATCCTTATCTCCTCATTCATCTCTTGATTTGGATGATTCTAAGGGCTAAAAGTATCCATGCCAAATTCTATACCTTATAGTATGGTACAGACCAATATGATACAGTACAGCACCAATGCAAGGCATGACTCTTGATGCTGGCAGAGCTAAACTGAGGTGAAATAGTGTGTTAGATGTTAGCTGTACAAGAGGCGTATTGGTACTTGTATCTTGTGAATACAATCTGATGTAATTGGCACAGAGCATATGAGACAGTACCTAAATCCTTGGGATGATTTTTAATAAACTGCAATCATCCTTTCTAATGGTTTCAGATTGCAATTCCTACTCTTTCATGAAGGCTTTCTACATATTGATTTGCATCATCAATTTCCTGCACAACAGACCTTCAAGGTTCAATAGCAATTCTTCTCTTATCTGTAGTTACCTTAGCTAGGATATAGATGATATCTCAGATGGTTGGCTTCAAATTAAGAGCCAGTTATAGAACGTCACTAAACTCTGATACATATACTTAATATGAAAAGTTGACCTCATATTGATAAATCATGCTGACAGGTGGTGTTGAGCATTGGCATGTATGTCCCACCAAAAGCATAGTAATAGCTTTCGTAGTTCTAGAAATCACTTGAAATTTCCTTTTCTTCCACATCTTGTTCTTATAGATTCAATAGCAACAGCCTTCTTACCATGTGATTTGAATTTCGATCACTATTGTTTTTTCTCTGTGAGGTCACTAAAGATCACACTTAGGCCAACATACAAGGTCAAGCATCAAAGTTGATGCTTCAAAGTTCCTGATTGCAAGAGATATAGGATTAATGACCCTCAATTTTTTCGTGATATGCACTTTTAGTCCCAAGATTTACTTGAAAAATGCAATGGCATGACTAAGTATTCAGACTTGATGAGTGAAGGTGTAAGGTGAAAGGTTCAGTTCTTTTTCAAATATATATAAAAGAAATATTCAGATGATAAGAAAAATCAAGTGAAAACAAGTTAGAATATCAGCCATGCTTGGAATTGGTTGCTTCAGCAACCTCTGAAGAGGATTCAACGCTTGCAGACCACATATGAAAATATATATATATATATATATTGAGACACTTACTAAAAGTGGCTTATGTGGTTTAATATTA
>UESW01002807.1:0-20118 GCA_900491605.1 Calamus simplicifolius | reverse complement strand
TGATTAACCCTTCCACTAGATCAAATGGCCCTAAAACCCGTGGATCTAACCTTGGTGCGGCCGGAGTGAAAAGGAAGAAGGCGGTGAGGAAGACGTGAGGCGTCCCGCTCGTGAACCTTCACCGAGCATGGATTCAACCTCATCCTCTTCGACTCCTAGTGCTTCTCCCTCTACGGCTCCATCTCAGGTAGATCGACTTGCCGATAGAGTGATTACAACCGGGAGGAAAGTCGATTTTGAATTATTTGAGGCGAAGGATTTCTTGTGGGGAGGCAGTTGATTGAAATGGGTTGGGAGAAGATTGTTCTTTAGATTGTCCTACCTACCCAGCCCTAGTTAAAGAATTTTATAAAAATCTATCTAGAGGAGACAATGGACTTGTAAGCATCATTAGAGGAAATAGAATTCTGTGACAGTGGATTTGCTTTCAAGATTGTTGGATCTTCCAGTGTCTGGTACATCTACTTTTTCTTCTGATGATAGAAGCCCAGCTCTATCAAGATTGCTTAACAGGGAGATTGTTGGTTTTGAAGAAGTCTTTGCTAATCAACTGTCCTTAGAATTAAGACTTCTCCACAATATTTGTAGTAGAATCCTATTCCCAAGATTGGGAGATTTGACTATGTTTCTGAGAGAGATATTTTGTAATGGATGCTATAGTGACTGGTAAACCCATTAATCTTCCAAGCATGATATTATGGTACATTGCTGATTGTGGGAGCAAGAGAAAATCAGTTTACCCTACGGCATGATTCTACTAAAATCTTTCAAAGCCAAGGGATAATCATATCCGATAGTGAGCCAATGAGAAATTTAAGACATACCGATTACTATAGTTTGGCCACTATTCATAGAATGGGTTTTGTGAAGAAGAATGGCAGATGGGAAAGGAAAGGTATGATGGAAGATAGAGCCGCGGACATTGAGGCACCTGGACCGTCAGTTAGACATTCATCGCCTGTACCTCCGAGCTCTCCTGTTCCTGCTCCAGCCCTTCCCTGCTCCGATGGTTGATCAGTCATCTTCTTCATCTGTCGGTTTTTCAGATCTTCAGTTAAGGCAGCTTAAGGTCTTCTTGATGATCAGGCAGATAAATTGAAATCAGAGTTTGAAACAAATTTATGAATCTTAAAGAAACTCTTTACTCATTAGATGATCGGATCACCAAGATTGAATCAACTCTTAGCACTTCATCTGAGTCTTTAAGTGGAGACCTAAAGAATATTTTGAAGAACTTAAAGACATCTGTGGAGATGGTGAAACCTATGCAAAATGCAATGCTGAACTCAAGACAAAATATTAACTGCTTGCACTTTTGTAGATGAAAGACTGAAGGATTATGTTAAGATTCAAACTGATGGAATGAAAATATTATAGATCACTTAACTAGGATTGTAAGGACTCACTTTTGATGTATTAGATGCTTAGTCTTTGCAATGTAATGAAGTTCATATTATGTTTTACATTTTGATACATTGATGTAATGAAAAGTCTGTTTTGAATGCTCAATGTAATCTGAGTTTGAATGTACTTCTCCTATTATCAATGAATCTCAGATTTGTTAAAACATATCTTGAATGAATGAATGAATGATTATGTTTGATGCTCTCTACCTTTTTGTTGATAACAAAAAAGGGGGAGAGTTTTATAACTGTATATGCATGGAGCTATGCACATTTACAATGAATGAGATGAAAAATGACATTAAAATAATAAATTGAATGAATGGAATATTTATTTGAGTTTCATAGGGGGAGCTACCTCATTCAGGGGGAGCCTAACTATGAAAATAAAATAAATTCTTTAATCAATCATGCATATACTCAATGTTTTTGTCATCATCAAAAAGGGGAGATTGTTGGGGAGATTGTTGAGAAATTGTTGCCCCAATCTTATTGATTTTGATGATTACCAAAAGCCATGAGTATATTAAAAGATGCAATGAGTTTATTTACATGAGCAATGAATTTATTTAGAACAATCAATGAGTATGTTAAGTATGACTTTAATCAATTTGAAAGTAACTTCAAGCTCCATGTTTAAGCTTTCAAAAAGAAATTTTTATACTTCATATTCAATCAATGAGTTTTTGGAACATTTCTTGAATTGATTCCTAATGACAATTTTATTGTATTCAAGTCAAAAAATTGATTTAAAATGAATCTGGAACGAATTTCAAGTCAATCAGAAAATTCTCTGATTTTGATACGTTCCGGAGCCGACTCTAGAGTTTCAGAGTCGACTCCACTCAGTATACAGAGATGTCTGTTTGTCTCGAGTCGACCCTGTGATTTCTCGAGTCGACCCCCGATTTGTCGAGCCGACTCCATGACTGTGTGAGTCGACTCCGCTCAGACACCAGAGTTATTTTTCTGAGCACTTCGCGAGTCGACCCCTTACTTTTCATGAGTCGACCCCCGACTGTCAGGAGTCGACACCTTATTTTCGATGAGTCGACCCTTTGACTTTCTGAATATTTCTATTTTTGGTATCGCGTCTTCGAGCCGACTCGCCTAAAGCTGGAGTCGACTCCAACAAATCTGGGCGTGATTTTTCTGAATGCCAACTCAGCGTCAACGGTAAGATTTTTCAATAACGGCTATATTTCTTTGTTTCTAACGGCTATATTTTTGCAGAATCTATAAATAGAGAAGCCGTTTTCAAATCAAAGAGAGATATACAAATCAAGAGAGAAAAAGAAAAATCTTTCAGAAAAAGAGGAAAAACAGAGCATCATTTGAAAAATCCGAGATTCAAAAATAGAGTGAAAGAAAAGGTGTGAAATCAAAGGAGCTTCATCTGTGCTCAAGTTCATCAATCCAAGAAAGTCAGAAGAAAATCCAAGAGCATTCAAGAGCAAATCAAGAGATTTTCAACATTCAAAGAAAGGAAGAAAAAGCTCAAATCAACTCCAACTTTCAACGTGAAGAATCGAGCTGAGGCCCGATTCACACAAAGGAGTTGAAGAAAGAAGAAAAGAAGAAAAGCTCAAAAGCCAACCAACTACAAATCAGGCTTTTCTAAACTTTGTTCTTTATTTGTTTATCTGCTCATTGAGGAGCTGTGTACTTGAAAAAAATATTTCTATTGTTTGTGTCTAGTTCAATCTGGGGGATTGAACTAGTGGAGGTAGTCTTACCTCGGTACAAGCTTGGTATAGCTTGTGTTAGGGTTTTTGTGCTGGTGAGCCCGAAAACCAGCTGGGTTCGTTGTGATCCCGGGAAAACAACAAGTTTGAGTTGTGAGCTTGTAAAACAACTCGGCTGTAATCAAGGAAGATTATAGTGTGGACCCAAGTGAATCTTGGGAGTGGACGTAGGTGTTGGATACACCGAACCACTATAAAATCTTTGTGTTTGCCGTGTTCCTTTACTCTATCTCTATCTCTTTTATTCACTGTACTTTGTATTTGCATTGCATTGCTTTCATTTAAGCAAACTTTAAAAGGCTAAATTTTTAAAGAACCCAATTCACCCCCCCCCCCCTCTTGGGTTGTCATCTGGGCCAACAAGAGGGATTTTCATGGATTTGTTGAACTGTGCCACTGATAGTTCACTTGCAATGTTGTGTTGTGTTTTTGGGTATTTTCGTGGCATTCCTGCATGTCTGCTTATGGGTATTTTCTTAGGAAATGTGAACTGTGTTTTCTGGGCATCGTCTTTACAATTATTGACCTTTGTTTTAGGGTGTGACATATGTCTTGGGAGGTGCTCTGTTGGATTGTAGTAATGAAATTGCTAGGGGTATTTTCATGGCATTTTTCATCTGTGTTCTTTGGTTTTTTCTGAGCATTTTCGATCTGGGTTTTTGGGTATCTTCCTGGCATTTTTTGATCAATGTTTCAGGTCGTTTCTTTAAGCTTGTGAGGTTGTCTGGTTGTTTCTGTTATCGAATTGTCGGGGGGAGAATTTCATGGATTTGTTGAACTATGCCACTGGTAGTTCACTTGCATTGTTGTGATGTGCTTTTCGGAACTTTCGTGGCATTCCTACACTTTGTTTCAGGCCGTGACATAAACCTTCTGAGGTGCTCTGTTTATTTATGCTATTGAATTGTCTGTTCAAGGTAATTTCCTGAAATTTATCACGTATGTTGGTGGGTATTTTCTTAGCAATTGTCAACTGTGTTTTTTGGGCATCTTCTTTTCAATTTTTGACCTTTGTTTCAGGCCGTGACAGATGTCTGCGCTGCGCTCCGTTTCATTGTAGTAATGAAATGTCTGGGGGTATTTTTAGGGCATTTTTAATCTTTGATTTTTGGTATTTTCTTAGCATTGTGGATTTGGTTTTTTGGTTTCCTCATGGCATTATTTGATCTTTGTTTCACGCCATGACATTAAGCTTCTGAGGCTGTCAGTTGGTTTCTGTTATTTATTAGTCTGGGGGTCTATTCATGGATTTGTTCAACTGTGGACATCGGTAGTTCCTTTGCCATTTTGAAATTGTGGTTTTGGGTACAATCGTGGCATTTGGAACATTAGTTTCAGGTCCTGACCTCAACCGGATGAGGTGGTCTTTTTGTTGCTAGTAATGAATTATCTAACCACGGTTTCATGGCAATTTCCAACTGTGTTATTGGATTGATTTCATAGGTTCTGCCAGCTTCTGGACATGCTGATATTGTATTCCTTTTAGTAAGGATTTATAGGACATGCTGATTTCATTGTAGCAGTATCAACATGCTGATATTGCACGAAATCTCCTAAGCTTTGCTACTACTAATTTTACTTAACTGCTGAAGCCTATTTTTGGTCCTTGAACAATGATCAACACCCCTTCTGCATGCTGCCTGGATAAAACTGTTTTTGTACCGTGCATATCTTTTAAATTGGGATTAATAGTTTACCTTGAATTGGCCCATGTTGGGAGAATAGAACTCAGGCTTGCACTTGTCTGAAGTAACCCTAGTTGATATTGTAGACTTCATAATATTTTCATGAATTGTAGCAGGTTCACATATGTTGAATTTTGGTCGTTGCAGTGCCATCAATATGGAGTACTAATATTGGCTGGATTTGACAGGTAAATTTAAACAATGATGAAAGTGGATTTAGAATCGATCATCCTTTAAAGTTGGAGGCAGCTATGTCGTATTGTTGTCAATTTTAAGGTTCTTCCATTATTTTTCTATGAAGATTTGGTCTGTTTCTTCTACTTTTCTCTTTAGATTTATCACTGAACCGGTTTCATGTTTTAATCGTTTCCTTCTGTATTGGTTCACAGTTTATGTATTGACTGTCAGTTGGTTGTTAAGGTAGCGTGCCATGTGATATTTCTCTACTTTGATTTTCGAATTCAATTTATGACCTAAAACGGCTATGGTTTCAAAGTTGTCTCTTATGGATGATTATACTGGATTCATGGCTATTTATCGTAGTGAAATGATAAAAGCTAAATCCTATGTTCTGAGTTCATGATTTTGAAGGGATTTAATAATTTCATGGGACGAATTCTAATATGTAATTGCTGACATTGGAGGTGAGAATTCAATGGATGCAGTAAACCTATAAGTTGTAGTTTGGCACTCTATCTTGTATCTACATTACCACTAACTTGCAGGTAAGGGCTTGGTGCGGTAGTATTCTCAAGATTTTGGCTTAAGTATGATACTCTGCATCCAGGTAAATTTCATAGTAGAATCATTATGGCGTCTTATTGTTATTATTTTGCATGTTGTGTGCTTTGAGTTATTGAGTTTTGCTTTCCGTAATCCTCACTGAAACACATCGTAGCATTTGAACATATGAATTATGCAACTATAAATTCCTGAAGGGGCCTTTTTAATTCGCAGATATGGAGAGGATTGTTGACACATTGATGGGACCAACTTATCTGACGCATTGATGGGCACTGGGAGAAATGATTCATCAAACAAATATAAGTGCTCTCTGGACGCTATTCGTAGTGGTGTCGTATCTTTTGTATCTGCTACCGTCTGGATCATTGGTGATACAGATTGAGTCTGGAAACATGCATTTGCATATAATTAGAGTGCTATTATTTTTCTTCACTTGAAGAGCAATAAACTGATGTCATTTATATGCAGATTTTGTGTAATATTAACTCTTGTTCCTATTAAGGATGTGTAATAAAACTTGGGGTCTGATATCTTCAGTTTCAATTATAAGATGACTTTGAGAATCTTGTAATTAGATGTCTGTTGGTCCCATAATTGAGCTCGCTTGGTGGGTACATCTTCTACTTTCAAAATATGCTCATTAATGAAACACGCTAGACGATGTTAATAATAGAATCGTTATAATGTTTGATATCCTTGCCTACAAGCTGTCGACCTCGTGTTGCCGGCTTTTTCCCTTTTTAAATAAAAAAGTGGAAATTCCTTTGATTGGAAATCATTAGTACTCTGGTTTGAGATTCTAAAATTTTAAGTGTTGTTCCCATATATTTCGTTATAAACTTTTGGATTTGTTGCATTGTACGTTAAGGTCGATGCCCCTTAACTTGCTTTTGAAAGTTACCAGGTACATTCATAGTTAAAAAAAAATATCCAAACGCTGCTGTAATTATTTAGAGAGACAAATAATTTAATTTCTTATTTTAATTATAAGTATAATGCAATATATAATTACATTAATTTATATTAAATAAAGTTAAAATTTTATTAATTTATTATCTCAAATTTAATAATAAATTTTAATTTTTGTTAACTCATAATTTTTTACATTGTTATAAAATTAGTTTCAATACGTCTTTTATTATATTTTTTAAAGAATAAAAGTTTATTAAATATTAATTTTAAAATCAATTTTTTGCTCTCATTGGACAAGGGGTACGTTTGGGATTACCAAAAAATTCATCAATATTCCAAGTGGAATAGAGGCTTATTCCCATGTCATCCAAACAACATTTGGAATAACATTGCATTAATTGTACTGGAATAATATGAAATAGCAGATTTTCATCCAAATAGAAATTTGGAATAACAAGGGGAATAAGCTATTCTTAAAGAATTTGTATTTCTATTCCTGGAATAACTTTTTGACATCCAAACACAGCCCAAGAGTTTTCGAGGGCAAAATAGGAATTTTACTTAGTTAATTAAAACCCACTTCCCATGCCTTAGCCCCTAAGCAACCATAAATCAGGGAAAAAGGGGGTAACAGCCGGGAAAAGAAAGAGAGAAAGAAAGAAAGAAAAGAGAGAAAGAAGAAAGGAGAAGAAGAAGAAGAAAAAGAGAAAGAGAAAGGAAAAGAAAGGAAAGGAAAGGAAGGGAAAGCTTGGGGTTTGAACTAATCTCCAGGTAAGTTATATCTTTCCTAGACTTTGCATGGTTTTAGATTTTCTTAAATTCTTGTAGTGTGAGATGATAGTAGAATTAATCTTGAGTAGAGAAAAGGGTGAAAGAAAATAATGAGATATTATATATTTGAGCATGCATGCATGCATGCATAGTTTCAGAAAAACCTTGCGTGCAGGTGGTCCTAATGGTTATTGTGTCTATATGATGATATAGGTCAAGAGAGTTGTTCCAGGAAGCATGAACACCAAATTTGAGTACAAGTTAAAAGAATATTTTGCTAAGATGAGTGGGTTTCTCATCTAGTAATGGAAAAACTTATTTTGAGCTAGTATGGTGATATTTAATGTCTAACTATGGTATAATATGTTTAGTAGAGTAATATAAGTGCTTTAAATCTGAAAAATGGAACCTAGTGTATGATATTTTGATGCATGAGCCTTTGAGCATGGGTTTGATGCATGAGTTTTGAGCATGAGTTTAAACAGAAGAATTTAGCTTAGTTTTGATATGTGGGCTTTAGATGCATGCATGTCATATTTTCCTGGTAAAGTTTCAAAAAGAACATATTTTGATGCATGTACCATATTGAGTATCGAGCAGCTATGGGGCTCATCATCCTTTAGAATATGTTGTAAGCATTGCACACTATTATTAAGCCGGCACCTTTTTGCGATTTGATTGTACTATGAACCCCAAGACCAGGGGTAAGTGCATGCTAGACCAGGCCCAGTAGGGCAGATTGTAAGCAACCCATGGGAGCAGGAATCATAGCTTAGTAGAGCTGGTTATTATGCAACCCATAGGGGCAGAAAGAAAACTCAAGGTTTCAGGGTTAAGGAACAAAGCACCTTGTCGAGTGAACCGCACGAGTAAGGGGTGCTATTTGTGCGGAGATCTTATTGCCAGTCACGCACTCGATAAGAGTATACCTATAGGAAGGCAACTGTAGAATGGTACCTCAGAGGCATTACACACACAGCCCAGCATCATAAGATTTAAAAGCTTGAATTATGATTTAAAAATGGCCAGTAGGCCAAGTAGTTATCCCATCGAGAATGGTTTATATGAGGTGCCAATGGGCAAACTAGATCCTCATGGGGATTAAAGAAATGAAAAAAGAAAAGCTGGGCTGCATAAAAGAGGTATTGTGCTTTATAAAAAAATACACTATTCATGGATTTTTATATAAATGAGTTATTTTTAGTGAAAAAAGTTATTTATAGAGTATTTCAGTATTGGTATATTGTTGCAAGCATAAGCTAACTTACAAGTTATCTTTTATCATTTCAAAAAGGTATATTTATCCATGTATGGAGATATTTTTCAGTGAAAAAGGTATTTGCATGATATTTCAGTTAAAGATGTATATTATTTGAATAATAAGCTATATTTACATTACTTGACATCATGTTAAAAAATGTACTTTGGTTTATACATGCTATATTGTATCTACATGCGATTGAAAGGGTAATTATTAGGGTTCTCAATTTTTTCATGGTTAGATAGTTATTTAGTCACTGAAACTTAGGTCTCACCCCTCTATTATTAATATTTTTTCTAGATTAGTGAATCTGTTAGGTAGAACTAAGGTTTGTGGGATTGGGACCATTAGCTGCTGAAGTCTACCGGAACGTAAGAGTGTATAATGATAGCTTTATATTGAGTTAGTATGGGGTGACTTTTATGTTTATGTATATGTGTATATATACAGTGAGGTGTGGTGATGTATCAGACTTATTAGATATGAATGAAAAACTTGTGTCTTGAAGGGAATTATGAGTATAATGTATGTACTTGTTGCCGCTGAAATCCGTCCTCCGACTCAGGCGCGGTCGATCTCCAGGAAGAGAGGAGGGCGGACCTGCAAAAGAAGTCCACACGCGGGGGACGCTGGGGGTGGCCCTCCGCGGAAGACCCTCCGACGCTCAAGTCAGTGGGAAAGAAATCGGCGATCAACCAGACAGTGGGGAGGTGGATCTCTCCGGGAGACCTCTCCGGGGGCGGCCAATCGGAGGCTCCAGAGGGCAGGAGCGCCGACGAGCTATCAGGAAGGGCAGTGAGAGATGCAAGGGGAGAGAGTGTGTGTGTGTCCGTGCGCCAGGAGACATGCGTACCTGAGGGAATCTGCGAGTCTGATATTTATAGACTGTCACCTGGGTCTTGAGCGCCTTCTGGAAGGTTCGGAGGTTGTTATGATATGGGGGCGGGCAGAATCAGGCCGTTGTGGGGCCGTTAGAATCCGTACCCTATTTGTTCAGAGATCGACGGCTGGGAGAGCTCCTTGATGTCTCGAGATCTGGTTGAGTAGGCCGGGGCGGTTACGATAGGTTTTAGGCCACGTCCCGACATGATTCCTTGTCTAGGATGCCGTTCCGGTAGGCTCGGGCTCTCCCGCGTCAGGTTCCACGGAGGTAGGTGTTAGGCTGTGGATCGCTTGATGAAGCCGGGCTGCGGAAGCCCGGAAGGGGCCGAGCTATGGAAGCCGGAGGGGCTGAGCTATGGAAGCCCGGAGGGGCCGAGCTGTGGAAGCCCGAAGGGGCCGAGCTATGGAAGCTCGGAGGGGCCGAGCTATGGAAGCCCGGAGAGGCCGAGCTACGGAAGCCCGGAGAGGCCGAGCTACGGAAGCCCGGAGGGGCCGAGCTATGGAAGCCCGGAGGAGGGAAGGAAGGAGGTTAGCCTTAGCCGCCTCGCACGGATATTAATGCAATGACGATTTTACCCCCAACACATGCCCTCCACTCCCTAGTTCGAAGCGTAGGTTCGGGCATAGGGAGTACAAGTTCAATGGCGCATCCCGGATGGGACGTCTTGGTTTAGACAGCTCGCGCAATGATGCCCTAATTAATGCGACAGGGCCATCCCGCCTTCGGGGCTAAGGCTCCCTCACGAGCGACGGTTGGGATTGCGCCACATTACGAATCCCGATCGATCGGCGTTTGTCGAGGCGTTCCGGACGCCTCGGGTGAGATGCCCCACCTTTTTAGGCGGCTTCCTTGGCGGAGAAGCGAAGTGACAGCCGCATTGTATATATATATGTGCGCATGCTCTCGGCGTCTCTCGTTTTGCTTTCAAAAGAGTTCTGGCCTTTCATCTTCTTCGACGCTTATTGTTTTCGTTTGGTACCTCTTTCAGATGGCGATGAGCCCCGACGACGTGGCCTCAGAATCGTTGCCGAGGATTTGGGGAGGATTCATCAGCGGTATGGCATGCCCTTGGATGTCGTTCTACGGGCGCCGGAAACCGAAGATAGGGTTACCCGGGATTTAGAGTCTGGGGTCTTCATCTACGAAGATAGTTTGAAGGCGGGTCTTCGTTTTCCTCTCCACCCCTTGGTGAAGGAAATCATGACCCACTACAATATCTGCCCGTCAATGGTGGCCCAAACAGCTGGCGGAATATCATCGGATTCATCTCGATGTGCCACCAGATTCAGATCGTCGCCACTCTTCCCCTTTTCCGCACCTGCTACCATCTGATTCCTGGGAGGAAATCAGAGTGGCCCTACATCGGGCCCCGGAGATCCTTCAACGTTATGCGGATAAGCCCTCTTCCATCAAGGGGTGGAAGAGTCGGTTTGTTATCGCGGAGGGGAACGTCGGTTCCGACTTCCCTCGGAGATGGGGGGATTTGTAAGGGATGCGGAGACGCATCCGGTTTTGTCGGCGCAGGAGGAGAGGGACTTGGACGTCCTTCCAATGGCCAGGTGTTTTCGGCTAACGACCTGCTATCGGAGGGGGCCCTCTTCGCAGCCGGGCTCAGCCCCCTGGACCCGCAAGGTGAGTCTTTTTCGTGCTGTGTTTTTCTCGATTATGTGCTTGGACCTGAGTATGTGTGTTCTGATGTGGCAGCCGCAAGGTCGGCGTTGTCGAACCTTTCCAAGAGGAAGAGAGGAAAACGCCCAGGGGAAGGTAGCGGCGCGGATAGTGGCCGGCCCGAAAAAAGGGCTCATACTCCGCAAGAAGCCCGCCGACGCCGGGGCAGTCGGCAGAAGCGCCGGGGGCGAAGGAGGGCCCGGGAGAGAGGTTATGGCCTCCGACCCTCTCGTGTTGGAGATATCAGATAGCTCGGACGAGGCTCCGTTGGCTCGTCCGACCGCGTCCCCCTGAAAGAGGAACCAGCGGCGGATCTGGGGAGGCGGTCATGAGGAGCCTACTGTCCCCGCGGGATCGCCACCGGCTCCCAGGAGAGGGAGAGGGGCCGCAGGGGAGGTTCAGGGGGAGCCTTCTCTTGGTCTCTCCGCAGGGGAGTCGGTAGCAGTGAGGCGGGTCAGACGAGGCTTCGGGGGAGCCTGCGGAGGAGATGCAAGGTAGATGGAGCGGAGACACAAATGGTGGTCCGAGGAAGGGCGTCGAAGGAGAGAAGGCGGGAGCCCGCATTGGGAGCTTCTCGAAAAAGATTTTGGGGAGGCTGGCGCTTGGGCTGGCCGAACTATCTGAAGAAACCCAAGCCAGGGCCTTGGTAGAGGAGGCTGGGAGGTTGAAGGCCTCTCAGACGGAGGTCGCCCAGGCCGGTCCCTCAGGCGGGGTGGTCAACCCAGCAGCTCGGATGCTGGTGTTGAGGAGGCGTTTTCCGCCATGATGAGGTCGGCCTTGTATCCGGGCGCAGATCCTTCGGCGGACAAGTTTGCAGATTGGAGTTGGTGATGCTGCGTTCGGCAGCAAGGCGTGGCCGAGAGTATCCATCTCCTTCCCGATATCGATAATACGACCCTGATGAGGATGACTCGGGCCTATGCCTCGCGGGTGAGTTACTTTTGTGCGGTAGATGTTCTCGATTGACCCCTCATGGGTTTTATTCATTTTTTGCCTTGCAGAGCGTTTTGCTTTCCGGGCGATATGCTGGCGCTTGAGTTTGGCGACGGGGGCCAGTGTCCAGGCCAGGAGGGATAATGCCGAGCTCCAGTCGCGACTGAAGGTGTCTGAGAAGTTCGAAGGAACTCATGGCAATTAGCGATAGGAGCTTGCAGGGGATAAGGGCGGCACATCAGGCTGCCCTGGCCGAGTCCAAGCAAAAGCGTAGAGTGGAGGAGTTGCAGGAACTCCTGGCGAGAACGAAACGCGTGCTGGAGCTGGCTAGAATTGAGTCGAAACATTCCGCGGAGGTGGCGGCGATGCGGCGGGAACATAGTGAAAGTTGGGTCGGCTGGGAAGGGAAGCTGCCGACGAGAGGAAGCGTTTAACAGGATGCTTGGCGAAGTGGAGGAGCGACTGAAGCGGCGCGATGGCGAAATTGCTCACTTGAGGGAGGGCGCTAAATGGCACCAAGGGTGATAGCTCGGGTGAAACGAGTTATCCCAAGCCCAGGAGGAATCGGAGCCAACAGTTGAAGATCAACACTCTGCAGGAGAGAGTCGAGCTGATCGGGGCTGATAGGACAAGAGCCAGGAGTGAGGCTGAGGAGCTGGCCAAGAGGTTGGCCAGACGAGAGGAGGAGGTACGATCTCTTCTCCCCTTTTTAGTTTTTCTACTGGTCTCTTGTGATGCCGACTTATTTCGGCTTTTTCAGATGGCGAAGTTGGGTTGGAGGTCGGGCTCTTCAAGGTGAGCTCGTGTCCAACCGCAATAAGAGCTCAGAACTCGAGACGCGGGCCGGCGAGTTCGAGGAGCAAAATATCATTCTGCGGGCCCAAGTGCAGAGGCTGAGAAGCAGGCTGCTGAGGCCAAGATGCAGCTCGCCATACTTAAGGGGAGGCAGGACGCTATCGGCGTTGACGCCTTCCAACTGGGATGGAAGAATGCAAACAGAGGATATCAGTGAGCACCCGGAATGGGATCTTTCTTTCCTGATGCTGAAACTCCCGACGATGGTGAGTCGAAGAAGAAGAGGAAGATGAATATGTTGACGTCTCCGACCGATCCTGGCGCCCCTGGTCCCAGCGAAGCCGCAGCTTCTGAGGGACGGTCGCAAACTGCCGCGAGGGGGCAAAATATTGGAGAAGGGCGAATCTAGTCACACTTTCGGATGTAACCGAGGCCTTCTAAAGCTGACGCGGTTCCCGGCCCTTAGGAGCCATTCTTGTATTTTTTTAGAAGTCTGTCTGACGTTTCTTATGAAAGAATTTCCTGTTTCCATTTAAGTGTTTTCCTGTGGCCTTCGTTGTCGTTTAGCCTCGATTGTGAGCGACTTATGGCTCACTGATGCTCTTAGGTCATTTTATTCCGAGATTAGGGAAACGTATTGGCTTGGGCCGATCGGGCTAGGTCGGCTGGGCCGACCGGCTGGGGTAGTAGGTCGGCTGGGGCCGACAAATAGGTCGGCTGGGCCGACAGCAAAGTAGGTCGGCTGGGGCCGACAAATAGGTCGGCTGGGCCGGCAAATAGGTCGGCTGGGCCCAAATAGGTCGGCTGGGCCGACAAAATAGGTCGGCTAGGGCCGACAAGCAAATAGGTCGGCTGGGGCGACAAAATAGGTCTTCGCGCTCTCTGCTATTCTGCCAACGCCCTGCTGTTCCGCAGGTGATTCGGTTTTTATTTCACCAGAATTGATGATACGGCAGTGGGGGGCATAAAGCTGCATCAGAGCTTTCCGGAAGGTGCTCTTTTCCCATGCAGGTCATTTCGTCGCGCACGCAACCGTTTACCATTGGAGGACGTATTTTCGAAGGACGATATTCTGAACCTGCCAGTTTTCGTAATGCAGTGGCGATCCTCTGCATTTAATGATCGTGATTCGGGATCAAGGGGGATCTCGCACGTCATAACTCAGGCGGTGGGCTTGGCGCGCAGGGGCGTTGCGTTCATCCTGAGGGGCCACGTGGAGGCATGGGCCAGGTGTTTGAATCTCGGGGCTTACAGCTTGGGTGGCTTTTCCCGGTTCTTTTCTGCCTATAAAAAGGGAAAAGGGGTCATGTTTGGTTATCCCCAAAGTGTCTTTTCCATCAGAGCTTCCATTATGCTCATTTCTCTGCTGTTGCGAGTGGGAGGACCGAGCTTTCCTCTCATAGGCTCCTTGCCACCGGATAGCTGGGGCGATGGGGAGCTGCCGAAGAATGGCTCGCCCTTAGGGGATGAGTCCCGGAGATCATATGGAGAGCGCACAGGAGGGCGCAGAGATCACACGGAGAGCGCACATAACTCTTCCAGTGTGACCTTTGCGGTTCCCCTTCGGGGACGCATGGTAGGAAGTGCACGCGGGCCCCATGGGTCGCTTGAACTTCTCCTCCTCCCCTGATTGGATTCCTGGGCTCGCCGCCTGGGGAATCTTTTCACACGGGAGGGGGTGAAGGTGCCGCCCGCCGACTCTTGTCCTTGAGACTTGGAGGCGGGCGGTACACACTCGGTTTGGGAGAGCGTTCCGACGCCAGGGTCCGCTGGCCTCCTACCTGCTCGCCGAGGGGTCCCTCGGTTGGGTGGTCTGGGATGGCCATCCAGATATCTCGGTTGGGTCACCGAGATATTTATTTGAAGCTGGTCGCAACTATTGGTCCATGTCGCCCGGCTATTATCAGCTCGAGCTGACTGGATGCGACTTATCTGGTTCGGCGGTCGGATGCTGGAGCATCACAGTTGCCCAGGTCTGCTTTGGAGCAGTTGCCCGAGTTTTGTATTTGTCTTTATTTTATGCATTTCAATGCTCTTGTAACGCCTGTGAGGCATTTGTAACTGATCTTGATTGGCAATAAAGAGAGTTCTATTTGTTTCTCAATCTCTATCTTTTTTGTGCCGAGCTTGTGTCATTGTTGTTTGTGGGGTAAAGGCGTCCCGCTCGTCCTTAGACGAGGATCCGCACGTCCGAACTAATCGAGGTTCGCGAGCGACGGTTCAGAGATCATTCGGCGAAACATGCTCCTTACTTTGGTCGAAGCTTGGTATTTTGTGCTTCGCTTTTACCGGAGCTCGAATTATCGTGGGTCGGCTTTGGCCGAAGTTCAGGGAATCGTGGTTTTCCCCTTTTTCGAAGCCGAGGTTCGGAGTTACTTGGCCCTGCCAAGGTTCGGAGAATTTGTAAGGTTCCCAGCCGAGGTTCGGAGATTTTTACTTGGCCCTGCCAAGGTTCGGAGAATTTTTGCTCGGCCCAGCCGAGGTTCGGAGACTTGGCCCTGCCAAGGTTCGGAGAATTGTAGCTCGGGCCGAGGTTCGGAGGGCTCAAGGGAGCGACTTAGTTGTCATGTGAGCCACAGCGTTAGGTCCACGTGGCGCTTGGTAAGGGGCGCCAGGCGGAACGAGCGGTATATTGTCACGCTTTTATTGGTGACGCTACTCTTCCCGAGGGGACAGGTCATTGGCCGAATGTTGGACTTCTGCGCTTCCCGAAAAGAGGCCAGCTTTAAGAGGCTCGGGGAAGCGCTGAAGCATTTATTGCGAGGGCCGACAGATCGGAAAATGTTCTGCTTGGGGAATTCCCGAACAGTCTGTTCGCGCTTACCGATCTCGCTCGGGATGGGGCGCGACACTTCGGATTCTGCAGGCATTGAAACGACACGTGGCAAGTTCTCATGGGTCGGTAGTTACGGCGCGACCGATTGAGATACCTGCCAGCGAGTATAAATGACCGAGGGGATCGGTCTCAGCCATCCCTCGGTTTAAGTTCGAAAAATGGCCTCCAGGGCGATCATCAGCGAGGCGTACCTCGCTCAAGCCTGCTGCGCTCGGAGGGGGGCGCCTCCGTCACGTCGACGGAGGGCCTGGCGTCGGCCTTGCGAGCAATCAGCAGCTCGTGAGGGTCGTCGAAGAGTATGGACGTGTGGAGGAGGCGGAGGCCTGCGCCGGGTGTGGACCGGCAAAGGGAGGAGATCGCGTCCCTTCGTCAGCAAGTGGCCGACCTCACGGAGCGCCTGGAGGGCTGCTAGCCTCCGGGAGCGACTCCGACCTGATTAGGGCCTCTCTTCTTTTTTTTTCTGTCTTTTTGTAATCCTTTTAAATGAAAATGGATTTGTTTTAATCCTTTCTTTAAGAGTTTAGCCTTGCGTGTTTCGTGTTGGACGCTTTGAACGATGGGTTATAGGGGCGTTACCCAAAGATTTTAGTAGCAGAGGGGAATCTCCTAGCTCTGCTCGGGGCTTTTGGCCGATTACGCGGGGCTTAATGGCCTAAAGGGGGTTTGCCAATGGTGGCTTCTTTTGCGTCGACGGTTTTTGCGTGCTCTTTTTAAACCGGCGAAGTTTGGGGACTAGGGCCTAAAGCCCGGAAAAAATCACTTGGCCCTGCCAAGGTTCAGCCGAGGTTCTTTTACTTGGCCCTGCCAAGGTTCTGCTCGGCCCAGCCATTTTACTTGGCCCTGCCAAGGTTCGGAGAATTTGTTGCTCGGCCCAGCCGAGGTTCGGAGAATATTTTACTTGGCCCTGCCAAGGTTCGGAGAACTACTTGGCCCTGCCCAGCCGAGGTTCGGAGAATATTTTACTTGGCCCTGCCCAAGGTTACTTGGGCCAATTTGTTGCTCGGCCCAGCCGAGGTTCGGAGAATATTTTACTTGGCCCTGCCCAAGGTTCAAGAAGCCGAGGTTCTACTTGGCCCTGCCCAGCCGAGGTTCGGAGAATATTTTACTTGGCCCTGCCAAGGTTCGGAGAATTTGTTGCTCGGCCCAGCCGAGGTTCGGAGAATATTTTACTTGGCCCTGCCAAGGTTCGGAGAATTTGTTGCTCGGCCCAGCCGAGGTTCGGAGAATTTTACTTGGCCCTAGGTTCTTGGCCCTGCCAAGGTTGCCGGAGAATTTGTTGCTCGGCCCAGCCGAGGTTCGGAGAATATTTTACTTGGCCCTGCCAAGGTTCGGAGAATTTGTTGCTCGGCCCAGCCGAGGTTCGGAGAATATTTTACTTGGCCCTGCCAAGGTTCGGAGAATTTGTTGCTCGGCCCAGCCGAGGTTCGGAGAATATTTTACTTGGCCCTGCCAAGGTTCGGAGAATTTGTTGCTCGGGCCGAGGTTCAGAGGTTCGGAGAAGGTTATTTTACTTGGCCCTGCCAAGGTTCGGAGAATTCCTGTTCAAACAGAAGCTCGGTTGTGCCGAGGATTGGTAAGCAGTATCTGTTTCTTCTTGCAATTTATGGCAATGCAGTGCATAATGATTCACGCAGGTTTTGAGGAAATAGATAACAGGAATGCATAGTGAGGCATATGAAGATGAATTCAGAGAGGACATACCCTATTGATAATATTTACGAAGGTTGTCCGAGTTCCACGTCCGGGGAATGGACTTCCCATCCAGATCCTGTAGCTTGTAGGTTCCCGGTCCAATAATCTCCGCTACTTGGTACGGGCCCTCCCAGTTTGGCGCCAGCTTTCCTTGCTCCAGCGGTTTGGAAACAGAGGCCTTTCGGAGGACAAGGTCGCCAGGCAGGAAGGCTTTCCCTTTGACTCTGGAGGCATGATAACGGGCCACCCTTTGTTGATAAGCAGCCATTCTGATCCGGGCCTTCTCTCTGATCTCCTCTACCAGGTCGAGGTTGGTGCGGAGCTGTTCGTTGCTAGCTTCCTCTGAGTAGCTTCCACCCGCAATGATGGGAGGCCGACTTCCACAGGGATAACGGCCTCTGTACCAAAAGCCATTCGGAATGGGGTTTCGCCTGTCGGGATTCTCGGGGTGGTGCGGTAGGCCCATAAGACATGATGCAGCTCATCCGCCCACCTGCCTTGGGCTCTGGAGAGGCGAGCTTTGATTCCCTGGAGGAGGGTCCTGTTGGTCACTTCGGCCGCTCCGTTGGCTTGTGGGTGCCCGACCGAAGTGAGGTGGTGACGGATTCCGTGCTCCTCACAGAACTGGCGGAATTTGGAGTTGTCAAACTGCTTACCGTTATCGGTGATTATAGTATGGGGGAGGCCGAATCGGCAGATGATGGACCTCCAAACAAAGTCTCTGGCCCGTGCCTCGGTAATTTGTGCAACTGCTTCCGCTTCGACCCATTTGGTGAAGTAGTCGATGGCGACAAATAGGAATTTCCGCTGTCCTGTGGCAAGCGGGAATGGGCCGAGGATGTCCATCCCCCATTTGGCAAAGGGCCAAGCGGAGGATATAGAAACTAGCTCGGCGGAAGGGAGCCTTTGGATGCTTG
Organism: Calamus simplicifolius; assembly: GCA_900491605.1. Classification (NCBI taxonomy): domain Eukaryota; kingdom Viridiplantae; phylum Streptophyta; class Magnoliopsida; order Arecales; family Arecaceae; genus Calamus; species Calamus simplicifolius. Next base: position 1,873 of record UESW01002807.1, on the reverse strand, counting down.
AATGTCTCTGGCAGGGGTCGCAGGCTCGGACTAGATCGTCCGCGTCTTTTGCATGGTCGGCCAGTAATAGCCTTGTCGCAGCACTTTGTGGCAGAGGGACCGGCTTCCCAATGGTTGCCGCAAATCCCTTCATGTACCTCGCGCAGAGCATAGTCCGCTTCGGATGGGCGAAGGCATCTAAGCAGCGGCATGGAAAAAGACCGTTTGTAAAGCTGGTTGTCAATCAACACGTAGTGGATGGCCTGCAGCTTCAGCTTTCTAGCCTCTCTTCGGTCGGACGGAAGCGACCCTTCTTTGAGATATTTGAGGATAGGGTCGAACCAGGATGGTTCGGCCTCAACTTGCATTACTCGGTCGGCTTCCGTGATGCTCGGCTTTTCCAGAGTCTCCAGGTGGAACTTTTGCTCGGCATCCATCGTCTCCGCGGTTGCCAATCGGGAGAGTAGGTCGGCGCGGGCGTTCTCGGATCTGGGAATCTGAATGATTTCAAATTCAAAATGGGGAAGCAGGCTACGCACCTCCTGGAGATATCGAATCATGTTCGGCTCCCGGGCTTCAAACTCTCCCCGAACATGGCCGGCTACCAGCTGAGAGTCGGTGAAGGCATTAAGCTTTTCCACCTTCAGATTGCGGGCGATCCGGAGACCGGCTAACAGGGCTTCGTACTCGGCTTCGTTGTTGGAAGCCGGGAAGGAGAATCGGACGCCATATTCGAAGGTCATCCCCTCAGGACTGGTAAGAACTAGACCCGCACCGGAGTGATGGGCATTGGATGACCCGTCGACGTGGAGGAGCCACCGGGCTCCACTTTGGCTCTTCAAGGGAGTCTGGGGTAGAACCGTCCTCCGGGATGGTACACTCGAGGAGGAAGTCGGCTAGCACCTGGGCTTTGATGGCTGGACGAGGCTGAAAATGTATGTCATGCTCGCTTAGCTCGACGGCCCATTTGGTCATTCTCCCGATGTCTCGGGACGGTGGACCACCGCCTTGATGGGTTGGTCAGTCAGGACCGTCACGGAATGTGCTTGGAAGTACGGCCGCAGCTTTCGAACTGAGGTGATTAAGGCCAGCACCATCTTTTCAATCCTGCTGTACCTTGTCTCCGCATCGCGGAGCAGCCTGCTCACATAGTAGATCGGCTTCTGGACTTTGCCTTCTTCTTTGACTAGCACCGAACAAACCGCACCTCCAAACAGCCAGGTACAAGAATAGGGTCTCTCCTGGGGCGGACTACTGAGGAGTGGGGGCGAGCCGAGGTACTTCTTGAGATCTTGAAATGACTTTGGCATTCGGGAGTCCACTGGAAGTTTTTGGCCGATCGGAGAGTTTTGAAGAAGGGGAGGCATCTCTCGGCCGACCGCGCCACAAAGCGGTTAAGGGCCGCTATCCTCCCGGTTAGGCGCTGGACCTCTTTAACAGATGCGGGGGCGCCATTTGTTGGAGAGCTTGAATCTTCTGGGGGTTAGCTTCGATACCTCGCTGGGAGACCATGAAGCCGAGGAACTTCCCCGAGTTGACGCCGAAGGCACACTTGGTCGGGTTGAGTTTCATCCCATATTTGCGCAGCGTTGCAAAGCTCTCCGAGAGGTCCTCGACATGCCGTGTGCCTCCTTGCTTTTGACCAGCATGTCGTCCACGTACACCTCCATGTTCCGGCCGATTTGCTCCTTGAAACCTTGTTGACCAGCCTCTGGTAGGTTGCCCCTGCATTCTTAAGACCAAAAGGCATAACACGGTAACAGTAGGTACCTCGGTCGGTTATGAAGGCGGTCTTTTCTTCATCTTCAGGGGCCATTCGGATCTGATTGTAGCCGAATAGGCGTCCATGAATGACAGCATCTGGTGGCCTGAGGTGGCGTCCACGAGCTGGTCG
>UESW01002806.1:143136-157774 GCA_900491605.1 Calamus simplicifolius | reverse complement strand
AAGTAGGCCAGATATCATGTTTTCTGTCTGCTTATGTGCAAGATATCAATCTAATCCTAAGGAATCACATTTACTTGCTGTTAAAAGAATCTTTAGATACTTAAATGGAACTAAAAATGTAGGATTATGGTATTCTAGAGACTCAACCTTAAAATTGATTGCTTATTCTGATTCTGACTATGCTGGTTGTAAGTTAGATAGAAAGAGTACAAGTGGGGTATGCCAACTTTTAGGAAGTAACTTAATCTCTTGGTTTAGCAAGAAGCAAAATTCGGTTGCATTATCCACTGCTGAGGCAGAGTATGTTGCAGCTGGAAGTTGCTGTGCTCAAATCCTTTGGATTAAGCGACAACTTGAAGATTATGGTATCACACTTGATAAAATACCTATTAAATGTGATAATACTAGTGCTATCAATCTAACTAAAAATCCAATTCAACATTCAAGAACTAAACACATTGAAATTAGACATCACTTTATTAGAGAACATGTAACTAACAAAGATGTTTGTCTTGAATATGTTAATACTAATGATCAATTAGCTGATATCTTTACCAAACCTTTGAGTGAGGAGAGATTTTGCTATCTTAGAGGAGAATTAGGAGTTTGTGATCCTTTAGAATAATTTTCTGAAACTCCTAAGGACAACAACTATCTAGAATTCTATAATTTCTTGAAAATCCTCTATGTTCAATAAGGAAATTTATCTAGAAAGTTGATTTATTGTTTCCCCAATTGTTAAGGAACACTTATCTAGAGTTTGATGATTAATTTGATCAGTTTCAGATCCTTGAAAATCTGATTTTTCTCTGAAACTATTGTGGAGTCGACACCTTCAGTTTGTGGAGTCGACACCTTCTTATTTTGATGTTCTGTCTGGGCAATTAGAGCCGACTCTGGCTTCTGTAGAGCCGACTCTAATTCGGGCGCTGACAGATTCTCTGGTTCGGAGCCGACACCTCGTTTTCGGGAGTCGACTCTAAGTGGAACTAGGTCAAAATAAAAAGGGCGGAGTCGACCCCAAATGATTTCTATCGTCTCCTAAACTATTTCAAGCCATTCCAAACTGATTCCAAACCCTCCAAATCCCTCAAAACCTTGATTACTCAGTCCAATCGAATCCAATGGCTCCCAAAAGGCGTGCTACCATTGGTGGTTCGACTATTCCGACGAAGCGCCGTTCAAATCGGAGGCAACCTTCGTCATCTTCTTCATCTGCCACCCAAGACGACTCTCCACCCTCACCATCTTCTCCAAAGTCGACCAATTAGCTGGTAAGGCCATTACAACCGGAAGGAAAGTCGATTTCAACTTCTTTATTTCCGAAGGCTTTGCTATTGGGCGATTGTTGCAAGAAATGGGATGGGAGAAGGTCTGCTCTTTGGATATTCCTACCTACCCCGCCCTAGTAAGAGAGTTTTATAATGATTTAAGTAGAGGAGAGGGAGGATTAGTAAGTGTTGTAAGAGGAACAAAGGTAGTCATCACAGCCGAATTTCTTGGTAATTTATTGGAAATGCCTACTGTTGGACTTATTGAATATCATCATGAAGATAGAGGAGGAGCTCTATCAAGGATGTTAGGAAGAGAAGTCTCTGAGTTTGAGGAAATTTTAGCAAACCAACTTAATTTAGAACTCAGACTGCTTCACAATATCTGTGGGAGGATTCTTTTTCCTAAAATCGGAAGATTTGAGTATGTCTCGGAGCGAGACGTTTTATTAATGGACTGCATACTCACTGGTAGACCCTTAAATCTTGCTGAGATGATGATAGGCTATATGGCGGAGGCAGCTACTAAGAAAAGATCTACATTGCCATATGGTATGGTTTTAACTTTAGTTTTCAGAAGCCAAGGTGTTCTTATAATGGACAATGAGCCACTAAGGAAGTTAAGACATACAGATTATTATAGTGTCTCTACTATTCACCGAATGGGCTTTAGAAAAGAAATGGAAACTGGATTAAAAGAGGACATGAGGCCAGAGCTGAGGAGGTTAGAGTTGAGGAAGTCAGAGGAGAAGACATTCCTGAACCATCTGCTGGACCATCTTCTGCTGGACCTTCTGCTGGACCTTCTACTGGACCACCTGCTGGACCCTCAGAAGCTGGACCAAGCTCTCAACTTCCACATCAGTCAGCAATGGCATCAGAAAGATTTTCTGAGGAGCAAATTGGTCAGCTCAGGGCTTTACTTGCTGAGTATGACAGTGTAAGAACAAATGATATGTGTAAATTAAGAGAAGAGTTCAATCAACTAAAAGATGAGATTAATTCAAGACTCGACATGATTTCTTTTTCACTTAGCAATTCTGTCGAATCCTTTAGCGCTGATCTTCATAGTATTTTTGAAAGGATGGAAGGGATTGCTGACGGTTCTGGAAAGTATCTTCATGCTACAAGTCAACTAAAGAAAGATATTGACCTTGCCGTTTCTCAGATTGAAGCATGTCTTGAAAGCTTTAAGAAAACCCAAAAAGATGATGTTATGGAGATGATCGGACATCTAAAGAAAATAGTGTACAAGCATATTTGATCCTAGGTTGTATCTTAGGATTTCTTGTTTTCTTTCTTAGCATGTATATAGGATTTACTTTTTTTGAATACATGTAATAGATCTTGCTTTGGAGTACAAATGGTTGAATGAATATTACACTTTTATTACAAATTTGTCTTTGATTGAATGTCAATGAATGTTTCCTATCTTTATGACTATTCGAACCAACATCCTCGCTTTGATAACATTCCTTATTTGCTTTTAAAACTCACCTTATTGTTGATAACAAAAAAGGGGGAGAGATGAGTGTATAATGCATAAAAAGGAAAAAGAGAATTTTTAAGAGTATAATGCAAAGAAATGAAGAAAAGACAATGAAGAATTCTAGAAAGAATGAGAGATTTTTTTGAAAAAATTCAGTCTATCTACATAGGGGGAGTTATTCAATGCAGGGGGAGCTTAATAAATTTCTCCATATAAAAGTTGAATCATTTTGATTGATGTCATGTTTTGTTTATCTTTATTCATTTTAAATGTTGGCATCAAATTCTCTATTACAAAGTCTCTAAGCTTTAAATTCTCAATTCAAATGAATTTCTTTAATGCATATACTCAAAGTTTTTGTCATCATCAAAAAGGGGAGATTGTTGACCCAATTGAGGATTTTGATGATTAACAAAACTATTTGAGTATAACATTTGATGTTACTAATGATTTTGATTAAGTCTTTCAGTTTATAAGTCTATTAATGATCAAAATCAAGAAGGAAAATCAAGTTCTGGTTTGAATCTAATGTCAAGGTAAGACTGCAGACATTAGAGTCGACACATGGAATCGCAGAGCCGACTCCGAAAATGGCACGGACTTAGAGTCGACTCCGGGACTGTGAGAGCCGACTCTATCAGAAACAACAGAACGTTGGATTTTCAGGCCACGACTTAGAGTCGACTCCCGGACTGCTAGAGTCGACTCCAGAAGAATTTTGTGTCGACCCCAGAAAAGTCAGAGACGACTCCAGATCGAGCGGATTAAATTATTTCGAGTTAGAGCCGACTCCAGAAAAGCCAGAGCCGACTCCAGAATGTCAGACACGGCTCCAGAACTGTCAGAACGACTCTAAACTTTAACTTTATCAATTTTAATCCCAACGGCTATTGTTATTTATGGATCTAATCCTTTTTCACTTGCTTCTAACGGATAGTTTTGCACTATTTGTGGATTAATCGAATCTATAAGAAGAGGGGTGATTGCATCCCAAAAAGGAGAGAAGAAAAATCAAGAAAGAGGCAAAAAGAAAAGAATAGAGAAAATCCTTGAGATCCATCAGAAAAGAAAAGAGGGAAAACCTGTAAGGAAAGATCATACTCATTCCCCAAGAGAAGAGAAAGAGATTCCAAGCCTTTGCTGTTCTACTTAGAAGAAATCTCAAAAGAAGGGAGAAGCCCTAGTTTTTCAATCTTCTGAACCTCAAGAGCATATCCAAAGGAAGATCCATTCAAAGGAAGAGAAGGAAGAAGCCACCAAGATCTTCGAATCAGGCTTTGGTTCCTAATCTCTATTTATTGTTTATTATTGTATATTTGCTCATTGAAGGAGCAGTTTGCTTTTGTAAACTCATTATACTGTTTGCTGGGTCAATCTGGTGATTGATTCAGTTGAGGCAGTTAGCCTTGTGCAAGCATTTGCTTGTGGTTTTAGGTTTTGTGCTGGTGAGCCTTGAAAACCAGCTGGGTTCGTTGTGCGCCCGGGAAAACAACAAGTTTGAGTTGTGAGCTTGCAAAACAACTCTGCTGTAATCAGTTTGATTATAGTGTGGACCCAAGAGGTACTTGGGAGTGGACGTAGGTGTAGGTACACCGAACCACTATAAAATCTATTGTGTTTGCCGTGATTGTCTCTTTATCTTCAACTCTTCATTTATAGTTGCTTAGTTTTAAATCTGTGAATCTAAGTTTTTATTTCCGCTTGGGGGTTATCTATTCAAAAGAGTTTAATTTTTGAAAAACCCAATTCACCCCCCCCCCCTCTTGGGTTGCTATCTGGACCAACAATACGGAGTCAGTCTTTGATGCTGAGGGCCTCAGGCTTTAGTGTCGATGCTGGAGCTGGTCTTTGTGCCAAACTCTGCTGGACTCGGTCTTTGGTGCCGATGTGGAGTCGATCTTTGGTGCCAAGCTGGCCTCGAGCTTTAGTGCCAACGATGGAGCCGGTCTTTATGCCGACTCTACTGGACTCGGTCTTTGTGCCAATGCGGAATTGATCTTTGGTGTTAAGCTAGCCTCAGGCTTTAGTGTCGATGCTGGAGCCGGTCTTTGTGTCGACTCTACTGGACTCAGTCTTTGGTACCGATGTAGAGTCAGTCTTTGGTGCTGAGCTAGCCTCGAGCTTTAGTGCCGACCCTGGAGCCAATCTTTGTCTAAAGAATTGAGATACTCAAACTATATTTGTTAGCAAAAGATAGGTTATTCAAACTTATGCGAGAATGAAATGCTTAGATTCATAATCAAATGTCTATGTATATTACTGGTAGTATCGATGGAGGTTATCAGAATTTCAGGGCGGAGGAGTGGCTTCCCATTAAGTCTTTCGATCCGGTATGCCCTACAATGGAGGTCTTCGATGACTCGGTAGGGTCCTTCCCAGTTTGGCAATAGTTTGCCTCCCTCCATGGGCTTTGAGACCTCGGCTTGTCTAAGGACCAAATCTCCTGGGAGGAATGCCCTGGGGCAAACTCAGGCGTTATAGTACCTTGTGGTCCTTGTCGGTAAGTGGCCATCCTGAGCTACGCCCGATCGTGCGCCTCCTCAACAAGGTCAAGGTTAGCCCGTAGCTGATTTGGATTGTCCTCCTCATTATATGACTCTACCCGAGGGTTGGGGATGCCGATCTCCACAGGGATGATGGCCTTCGATCCAACTACAAGGCTGAAGAGAGTCTCCCGATGGGGGTCCGCGGAGTTGTATGGTATGCCCATAGCACACTCGGGAGCTTCTCTACCCATCTTCCTTTAAAGTCATCCAGGCAGGCTCTGAGCCCCTGAAGGATAGTCTAGTTTTGACCTTGGCTACTCATTTGTTTGCAGATGATCGATGGAGGTGAATCATCAAAAAATGCCTAACTCGGTGCAGTACTCCCTGAAGGGTATGAGGCAGCCCGAACCGGCAGATGATCAAATTTTAGAAGAAGGACCTCACCTTGCTCTCGGTGATTTTGGCGAGTGCCTCCGCCTCTACCCACTTGGTGAAGTGATCTATGGCAATGAGCAAAAACCTTCGTTGACCGAAGGCAGAAAAAAACAGTCCCAAGATGTCCATCCCCCACTGGGCAAAGGGTCACGGAGCCGAGAGTGGGTTTAGCTGGAAAGTCACCTATCGCTGGATATTGGCATGCCACTGACAGCTATCGCACTTCTGCACCAGCTCAGCAGCGTCCTCTCTCATGGTGAGCTAGTAGTACCCTTGGTGCAAAGCCTTGTACGCTAGTGCTCTGCTTCCTTGGTGGCTTCCGTAAATGCCTTCATGAATTTCGCAAAAGATGTAGCCGGCATCTGCAGGGCCAACACACTTAAGAAGGGAGTGAGAGAATGACCTTTGATACAGTCGCCCATTGAGCATCAGAAACTTGGAGGCTCGCCATCTGACTAGCCTAGCCTTCGCAGGGTCAGCATAAAGGGTTCCATCGATGAGGTATCAGATATATGCATCCATCCAGGTGGACTCTTGATTGATCGACAGGGCCTCCTCCATCGTGTCGATGCTTGGGGCCTCCAAATGCTCCACACAAGTCCTCCCCAGGGCCTCGTCAGTCGAAGTAGCTAATCGGGATAAGGCGTCGGTCCTGGCGTTCTTGCCCCTGGGGATGTAACTGATACTAAAATGAATAAAAGACGAGATCTATGATTGGACCTTACTCAGGTAGCAGGACATGATAGGGTCCCAGGCTTTGTACTCCCTTGAGATTTGTTCAGAGATGAGATGGGAGTTGGTGAAGGCTCTGGGATGCTTTACTTCGAACTCCTTAACGAGCTTCACTTTCGCTAGCAAGGCTTCATATTCGGCTTAATTGTTAGTGGCTGGAAAAAGGAACAGAAGGGCGTACTCCACCATTGTTCCCTTTGAGCTCACGAGGATGAGGCCAGCTCCACTGCCTTGGGAATTCGATGCACCATCAACGTGGAGGATTTAGTCTTCCCCCTGCCTCAGACATGATGTTTGGGGACACCGAGCGGGGCTCATTCGACTGCCCTCTAGTCCAGGTGCACTTAATCAAAAAATCTACCAAGACTTAGGACTTCATGATCGATCTTAGCCGGAATGATAGGTTGAATTCACTCAGCTTAAGAGCCCACTTCACCAGTTGGCCAAAGGTGTTGGACAGGATAGGATTGCCATGAGCAAACTAATCCGTGAGCACCACGATCGGATGGGCTTGGAAGTAGGGCATGAGACGTTAAGTGAAGATGATTAGTGCAAAAATAATCTTTTCTATTTTGGAATACCTGGTCTCCATGTCTTGAAGCACTTTGCTAGTATAGTAGACCGACTTCTATGTTCCGTTGGTATCGACATGGATGAGCACAGAACTGACTGCTTTGGGAGATGCTGCGAGATAGAGGAAGAGCTTCTCTCCTTTCATTGGCTTGGATAGCAACGGTAGGGTTGATAGAAACTCCTTCAATCCTTCAAAGGCTCTCTGACACTTCCCCGTCCACTCGAAGCTATCGACGTTTCACAAGGCTCTAAAGAAAGATAGGGATTTCTTCGCCAACTTTGACAAAATGGCTTAGGGCCGCCATCCTTCCGATGAGCCGTTGCACCTCCTTCTTGCTCACCAATGACCTCATGTCGATAATGGCATTGATCTTTCTGGGTTAGCTTCGATTCCCCACTGCATCACCATAAAGCCCAAAAAACTTATCCACCGTTACCTCGAAGGCGTACTTCTGTGGGTCAGTTTCATCGATAGCAACGAAGGTTGCCGAAGGTCTTCGCCAGGTCAGCAACATGGGTGTCAGTATGAACACTCTTGGTAAGCATATCGTCCATGTACACCTTTATGTTACGTCTGATTTGGTCCTCGAAGACCTTGTTCATCAACCTCTGATATGTTACCCTGCATTCTTTAGCCCGAAGGGCATTATCTTGTAGTACTAGATACCCTTCTCGGTTATGAAGGAGGTGGCCTCCTCATCAGTTGGGTCCATCTTGATCTGGTTATACCCCAAGAAGGCATCCATGAAGTTGAGCATCTTATGGCCTAACGTGGCATCCACCAGTTGGTCAATCTTGGGCAGTGGAATGTTGTTCTTGGGGCATGTTTTGTTGAGGTCGGTGAAGTCGACACACATCCTTCAGCTTTCGTTGGCCTTATGGATCATGACCACGTTGGCCAACCATTAGGGTAGTGGGCCTCCCGGATGTGGCCGATGGCCAGCAGCTTGCGTACTTCCTCGTCAATGGCCCTCTGTCTCTCGGGGGTGAAGCTCCTTTTCTTCTGTCAGACAGCTGATACCCTAGGTTTGATGTTGAGCTGGTGGATGATTACCTTTGTCAGTATGCCTAGCATGTCCAATGCTGACCAAGCAAAGATATCCGAGTTGGCCTGCAGGAAGGTGAGGAGTTGGTCTCGCACCTCCTCGAGGAGAAGAGCCCCTACTCAGATTGTCTTCGTTGGATCCTTCCCTGGCGGAAAGTCAACAAATGCTCAGCTGGCTCTTCCCTCCTCTCTGAGTCCCTAGGATCAAGTAGTTTGGGCACCGGGCAGAGCAGATGCCTCCTGAGGACTGGGAGCCATGTGATAACATAGTGGTACTAGGCTTCGCTCTCCGCACATCTCTCCGCCCCCTCTACTGATGGAGAATCTCACAAGCAGCCTTTTGGTGGAGATGATGGCATCTAAGAGGTTCAGTCCGGGTCTCTTAAGGATAGTGCTATAAGCCAGGGGTACTCAGATGACTAAAAACTTTATGAAGACCATGCTCTGGCACGATGATGTTCCAGCTGTGACCAAAGAGTGATCTCTTCCTTCACCCTGATAGAGTCCTCAGTGAAGCCCATCAGGGGCATGGTTACAGGCCGAAGGGAGTTGGGAGACAAGCTCTTCGAACAAAAGCATCATAACTGAGAACGTTGACAGAGCTTTCACTATCAATAAGAATTCTCTTTATATGGTGTTTTGCAATTGTCATAGACACGACGACACTGTCATCGTTAGGATTGTCCACCCCCTCTAAGTCCTTTAGAGAATAGGATTACAGAGCTTACTCCCTCGTCCCCCGGTGGCCTCTTGGAGGCGTTGCCTGTCCCTCAGGAAATCATGGCCACTGTCTTCTCAGTTGGGGCATTGTTGATACCGACCCAGGTAGGTGGGGCTGCTGACGGGCACGATGTTGCTGGGTTCCCCCTCTGGATGAACTTGCCAAGGTAGCCTCGCTGGATGAGGTCCTCGATCGCCTTCTTAGCTGGCAGCAATCCTCTGTGTTGTGGCCATGATCCCGATGGAAGCGGCAGTAGAGGTTTTTGTTACAGGGGGCTTCTGGCCTCAAGAGGGTAGGGCACTGAAGATACGACTCACCCTCGATTTCCATCAAAATGTGGGATATCGAAGCAAGTAGGAGGGTGAAGGGTCCCTCCATGGGGGCAAGGGTCCGTGGTTAGTTGTCATCATCGTGGGAGCTTAGGTCTCTCGGAATGAGGTTTGTTAGGCTCCGGATGGGCCTGCTTTTGCTGGAACCTACGTCCATCTCGCGCCAAGAGGAGTTGGCTTCGTTGGTGTGGATGTACTTTTGCGCTCAGCTCAACAACTCGGCATAAAATCTAGGGGGCTTCTTGTCGAGGGAGTATGCAAAGGGAGAAGGGCGGAGCCCTCGCTTCAAGGCCAGGGTGGCCACAGAGTCTTCGAGATTGTAAACTTCGAGCATGGCCTCCTTGAATTGGGCCATGAAGTCCCTCAAGGACTTGCCACTCTTCTGCTGGATAGCGAACAGGCTGTCGGCCATCCGAGGGATCTTTTGGCATGCATCGAAGTACTCCAAGAAGGTCCTCTCCAGCGTCGAAAGGAGTTGATGCTGCGCGGCGGTAGGCAGGACTACCAAGCACACGCAGCCTTCCAAAGGGTGGTCAAAAAGGCAATGCAGAGGAGGGAGTCGATCATCCTATAGACCTGCATGAGGACCTTATAGCTCTCCAGGTGGTTCAGGGGATCAGTGGTGCCGTCGTAGAGGTCAAGCTGGGGTAAATGGAACCGGTTGGAGATCGGCTCCTCCATGATGCAGCGAGATAGCAGAGGATAGCTGTCGTAGTCCACCTTCGATTGATTGGTGATTTTGTGGCTGAGCTCCTCCAGCTGCTTGTTGTACTCGTCTAGTCATTGCTCGGCCCAGCAAGCGATCTGACCATTGAAGGACCCCTCCCTTGAAGATCCCAAGGATGGGGAGGGGTGGTGCCAATGATGATGTCCTCGCTCGGTCTCCTTTCCGTGCCACCTCTCTTAGAGGAATCGCTTGCATGGCGGAAGGGAGACCGAGGCCTCTGAGAGGTCTCTCGGCGATGATGCCTGGTTGAGCCATGACGGCGGCAAGCTTCCCTTTGTAGGGATCTCCTGCGAGTGGATTGCTGACTGGATTGAACTGCCCCTATGCCCGGCGAGGGTGGCTTTGGGTACTGCTACGCGGCCGTTAGCTGCTGTTGTAGCTATTGGTCCACTGCCTCAAGCGACTGAAATTTCAAGGTAAGGGCGGCGATCCGATCATCCTGAGGTGGTGGCAAAGGCAAAGCAGGAAGGTTAGCCTCCTACCGCTCGACCCCTTGGCAATGTCCTCCAGCGTAACTGGTGGAAACCTCTTGAGCGCGCGTTACCACTATTTTTGTTTTCAAGAGGAATGGAGGTTTGCAGCTGATTACTTCAAAGCTTTCTATCTCCTCGACCCTCCTCCCTCTACCTAGCAAACTAATTTGTTGCCACCAATCACCCTCCTTGAACGTCGGGTAGGGACGTAGGTCCGTGAGATAGTGAGGATGAGATTGGAACCTTCGAATGCCTTCTCCTCGAGCAGGGGTCCTGCAAGGAAGTTCTCGGAGGCCGGGTGTTCCGATGGGGACCCTCCGACGCTCAAGTGAGAAATTTGAGAAATAGCAAAGATTAACGTGTTGGGAATTATATCCTAAAGCCAATCATTTGATGATTGTGCTAATGTAAATTGTATATAAATTGATATATTAATAAAAGTTATTTGACAGTTTATTCATTACAAGAATATCTTCTTAATACCTGATTGTAATGAAGCCCTTAGGATCTTCCTTCACGATAAAGGAGGATTTATCTTTGAAGGTCCTCAAAAAGGTTTGCGACCATATGATATACTATGACAGGGCCATAGTACTATCAATTATAGGACGTTGTATATCATATTTGTTGGTTGTTCTCTTAACCAAGGAGTGTAGAGACACTAGTATGACATACAGGTGAAAGTGTAGGAGTACATTTCACCGAACGTGACTCATTTTTGGATACTATACTATCAAGAGTTAATCCAAGAAGATATATGTATAAGTATCCTTCAGACCTGAAGATCACAACCAGCGGCTTATAAGCAACTCATTGTACTTAGGTGCCGGACCACCTGGATTTCTAATCCAGCTACAAAAGGTTACTGGGTGCAGTCAAGTACTTGTGGTGGTCAGTTGTGGATCAAGATGGAATTTGACCTATTCCGTTAAAAGGAGAAATGCTGGTGTTTCAATTTAGCAAGACCTTGGCCAAGGCACTTCATGTGAAAATCACATGATCACTAAAATTGAAATCACTTTATGGATTTGCTATTTAGAGTTGACAGGCTCTTAAGCCATCCTTAGCTTTGTGGTCAAGAGGATGAATTATATGGTAACTGTTCTTAGGGTTCTTAGAGTTTGCTCGATAACTCTTCGACCTATCCGAACGTCGGGTTCCATTGCTAGATGGGCACATCGATTAGTATAGAAAGTTGTTTCTATGCTACCGGCTTAGGTTCGAACCTAGAGAGTCACACATAGAAGTTTCCTAGGATGATCTGTTTGCTGATCAACAATTGAGAATCATATATGATTTAATTAATCAATTTGATTGATTAAATTATCTCAATTGGGTCAAGTATAATTGAATAAGATTCAATTTGGTTTAAGTCTATTAGAAGGACTAGTTAATTTTAAATATTGATTTAAAATTAGACTTGATTTGGATTTAAATAGATTCAGGACTAGCCAAATTTGATTTGGGCAAGGACCATGCTCTATGTGGGTTCAGTCCAATAAATTCAGATTAGCTTAAACAAAAACTAAACCCAAACCTCTCACATAAGTCTGAGAGATTAAATTCATCATATAGAATTTGTCTTGCATTAATCTTCTCCAAATAATTCCATTGGAATTCTAAAGTATTAGAATTTATATAGAATAAATGCGCCTCTTTGTATTAACCAAGTGCTACGGTTCGACGACTCTTTGGTTTTACCGAACGTCGAAATTAACCAAGCGCTACGGTTCGACGACTCTTTGGTTTTTACCGAACGTCGAAATTAACCAAGCGCTACGGTTCGGCGTCTCTTTGGTTTTCGCCAAGCGGCGAAATTCTAAATGTTAGAATTTAATGGGCTGGCTAAAAAGAGACTATAAATAGAGGACATCCCTCACCAGATTACACAGAAGAGAAAAATAACACACGATATGTCGTGAATTGATTTTCTAAAGAATTAGAATAGAAAATCCTGGTGATTCTGGTGCTAACGGAAGTGTGGAGGATCCTAGAAGAAGAATTCAAGTGGGAGGATTCAAGATCAACAAGTCGTTTTCCGTGAGCTAGCACTCCGGGAATCCGATCATTCGGGGCTTCGCATGGACGATACTAGAGGCCGGACGATTGAATGGCTGCAGAGCATAAAAGGATTTACCAATTGCCTTTAAGGTAAGTGATATGATCCCTAGATCTTAAAGCATGCTTCAAGATAAGAAGTATGACTTCTTGCCTTGAAGATCAAGACATGATCTTGATAGTTTTATTTATATGCATATTTTGGATCAATCGATCCTATATACAAGGCAAAGATATGATCTTGATGCATGTTAGATAGATTAGTATGTAATCTTTAAATTTCCGCATTGATAATTGTTATCAATTTTTTAAAACATGCATGCCTCGGAGATTGTTTCTCCCTTCATAACATACTAAAGACTTAGTCAGGGAACTTGAAGTTCAGATCCCCCCTTTTGTTATGAGCAAAGGCTTTTATACCTAGTCGGAAGCCCAGCTTACCTACTTTTGAAAGGTTGTTGATTTCAAGACGTCTTCGTCTGACCGAGGATAGGCGGCAAGGCCAATGGAGACAGGTCATAACTACCTTTGAGCCTATCAGAGGCAGCCTGTCATCTCCCCCTCTCTTGGCGCAGCACTGCAGTTGGTAGGTAGGCCTGATCTTGTCGGGCATGTGCTGCAATTGGCAATGGCCATGGAGGCCATGTGTGGTTGCAGGTGGTAGGTGGACCATGTAGCCAGCGCAGGTGTTAGGCAAGCCAGGCGGGGATCGAGAGTACTTGGCTGGATCTGACTCAGGAGTCGAGGCTTGGAGGCCGACTCTGGAATCGGTCTTGGTCTGAGGTCAGCCCTGGAGTTGGAGCTTGGAGGCCAACTCTGAAGTTGGTCTTGGTCTGGAAGGCCAACCCTAGAGTTGGGGCTTGGAGGCTGACTCTGGAGTTAGTCTTGGTCTGGGAGGCCGACTCGGGAGTTAGGGCTTGAGAGCCGACTCGGGAGTTAGGGCTTGATCTGGAAGGCCGACTCGGGAGTCGGGGCCTAAAGGCCGACTTTGGAGTCGGTCTTGGTCCGAGAGGCCGACTTGGGAGTCGAGGCTTAGAGGCCGGCCCTGGGGTCGGTCTTGGTCTCTGACTATTATCTTGTTCCTGGCGTGGCATGATCAGCCACATCAGTTTGGTTTAGTGATTAATAGGTTTGTTTCAGTTTAATTTAGTTTAAAGCATCACACTATTAATAATAGTTGAAGTAGTGAAATCAAAAAATGAATTGTTACAAAGAAAGAGAGAAAAAAAGGCAACGAACGTTTATCTCCTCCTTAGGATAAAATCAAAAAAAAAAAAAAAATTATGGATACACTAGAACCCACAACGGCCACAACCCACAACAAAGTCTTCAACCTCTTTAGTGTGACAAAGGGCCTTATCCTTGAGTCATGGTGTTGGGTTTCTAAAGGTTTATCCTGGTGTACTCGTTAACAAAACTAGGTTAGTTTAATGAGGGCATTAAATAATTCTTAATGAGTTCCCCTCAACCTTTATTGTGCATTGTCAAGCAATCCGAAATCGTAATATGGATTACCTACAAGATAGATTACCACTAAATGGATTGCCAATAACGTTGATTACTGTGTTTGGTATACACAGCTAATGTTACAGTAATATTGATTATTAGTTTGGTATAATAATCAGATTACTAGTCATATAACATCAAATTTAAAATATCCCTAAATAAAATCTATTAAAAATTTATATACTATTATTAAATATAAATTAATAAGTTGATGCCAATAAAAATTATTCATAATATATTTTAAGATCTTATATTATAAAACTAAAGAGATATATAAATAGTCTAGGTTAGATATATAGATATCATAAAAAAAAATTTCAATAGTTTACAAAAGAAAATAATTAATGATAAAAAATTGAATTGAAAGGATGCTAGTTAAAGAAGGTGAATGTTCAAAGTAATTATCTTTAAAATATTTCATATTCTTTAGTTTATCAACTTGAAAAATGTATTTTTTTAGATAAATTGTATCATCATAAAAATGTAAAGTATATATATATATATAGCTAGAAGATATTAGATTTAATTTTTTTATTCTTAAATTTTTAATTACCATAATTTATTTATTATATTTTAAAAATAATTTATTTTTTAATATTTTGTTATATAAAATTAATTAAGTTAATAGAATAATCAATATATTATGATAATATAAATGTATCGATTAGTTGATAGCAATGTGTTGTTTTTTAAATTTTAAATGGTAATATAATTAGATGTTGTCAATTTTAAATTACTACATTATCAGGGGGACATTACTAAGAATGTCATTTTTGTTTTTTTTTTTTATTTA
>UESW01002806.1:126816-137572 GCA_900491605.1 Calamus simplicifolius | reverse complement strand
CTCATCCGCAGTAATAGTTCTGACAAGCATACTGTTATCCAAGGAAGAGACTTTCACAGAATCCAAAACCGGAATTATCGGGCCCCTCACCAGATGAATCAGCCCATCTAGACTGGAAAAAATGAAGAAGCAGCTCCCTTATAGATTGGGTATCCTCCTGAGTATTCCCCTCATCATCAACTAATCTCGGATCCTATTGGCAGCACGCCGCTTCAAAGTAGCCTGATGAAAGAATCTGGTATTACGATCACCATCACGGATCCACTGAGCCCTGGATCTCTGCCACCAATAAACCTCCTGCTGCCGTAGAAGAGAGTGATGCTGAGCAAGCTTATCCCGGAGAGAATTGAGGTTGAGGCCTGCTAAAATCCATCCTGATCTTCCTTAGCCTGTAAGGCACAAATGTCACTTTCAACCAGTTCAATTTGTCTGACCAAATCCCCCAGCTCCACTCTACTCCATCTGGATAATCTATGCCTGGCCATCTTAAGACGACGAGATAATCGATAAACAGCATTGCCCCTGACAGGGAGATGCCAGATGTGATAAATGATAGCACGAGCAGCTGAATGGGCAGTCCAAAACTGCTCAAATCTGAACTGCTTACGCTGATGCTGATCAACCTCCATGGAGATCAAAATAGGACAGTGATCAGAAGCAATTCTAGAAAGGTGAGTGACGGTAACCGCAGGAACAAATGAAGCCACTGAGCTGTAGCCATAGCTCTATCCAGCCTCTCCCAAACACGAGCAGAACCCTGAAGATTATTACACCAGGTAAATTGGGGTCCAGAGTACCCCAATCCAGCAACCCAGCAGAAGCAATGAAAGATCTGAATTCATTTATGTCAGCTGAGCCAGTAACCCATCTACCCCCTCGTTTCTCATTAGCCTCCGTAATGCAGTTGAAATCCCCAGTAATAACAGAAGGAATCCCTTGATCAAGAAGGGAACTAAGTTCAGACCAAAGAATCCTTCTCTCCCGATAGTCAGTACTGGCGTAGACAGCCGATAGGAGCCAAGGGTCGGAAGCACCTTCGGAGACAATCATACTTATCTGCTGACTACACTGATGAAAAGCATCAATCGTAACCGCAGAGGAACGCCAAATAGCCAACATACCTCCTGACAATCCATCAGCCTCCACAGCATAAGAGGACCAAGATCGGGCCATCTGCTTACGAAACCGAGCCAGACTCTCACCCAACAATCTCGTTTCCAAAAGGACACATATATCAAACTTATGCAACTGCAACAATCTTCCAAAAGAGGAACGGAAAGATGGCTTACGAGCTCCTCTCACATTCCAAAGTAAAATCCTCATTTTACAGACTGGGGGAAACTGGGACCCCTCCCTGGTCCTCCATCATAATGCTGTCAGCAATACCCCCTTCCATCAGAGGGCGAACATCAGACTACTGATCTAACAGGCCAGCGGCCCTTCCATCTCAATAGCTGTCACGTCGACAAGGAACCAGGACCCTGACCATCAGAAATTCCATCTACCTCCTCCAAAGAAGACCCAATACCCTGATCAGAATGCGACCTTGACCGCACCTGGCCACCATTCTGGCACAGGGGGATAAGTCAAGTCTGACAAGAGGTAAAGATGAGACCCCCCCTTTTTTCAACAAAGGGGCCTTGCCTTTCTCCCTCCGGAGCACCGATTTGGGAAAAGACCTTGGAGACATAGTCACCTCCGGTCTGGCCCGTTTCAGAGAACCCGGGAACCCATCCCTACAGTCCATATGTCCTTCAGCACCCAGCTCCAAATCAAGTGAGGAGAAGGATTGTTAGTCTTCACCGCAATGTTCAGAGGAGGGTCACAGGAGCTCTCCTTCTCAACAGGCTGCGGCTCCTTTTCATTGAGTTTCAAACCGGCACCCTGGCAGAACCGGCACGCCCCCTTCCCTGATGAATTAAGGGACTTCTTCCTTCCAGACTGAATCAACACAACTCCCGAACCATCGACCACCATCTGGGATGAGGAGGATTAACGGCGAGCCACCTTCACCGGAGTCTTCCAGACCTCACGCCGGCCCTCAGTCCCAAGACGAAGCCCATCCACTGAGATAAGAGAATCAGAGTCAATGGATGCAGCAGATGAAGACTCCTTCGACTGAGAGCTCCCCCTTCCCAAAGGCTGAGAACAGTAGCACCTCTCCTCTGCCTAACTGCTGCAAGCCAGGGCCCATAAACGGAGACCGAAGCCGAATCATCCTCAGCCGATCGTGCCGGAAGAGAGCAGGGACCTCCCAGATGAATCGATCCACAGTTCCAGCAAATTCCTTGAAGATTCTCGTAAGAAAACTGTTGCCAGAACCTCTGATTGAGTCCTTGCACCCGAGCTCCTGGACGAAGAGGACGAGTAAGATCGATCCGAAGGCAGACCCGAGCAAAGCCACCACCTCTGTTCTTCGCCAGGGTTGCAGCATCTGCACAGACAAATTCCCCCGCCATTGCCAGGATGGATTTGAGGAAATCCACTTTCCAAAACTCGAGGGGAAGGTTCGGCAGCCAGACCCAAACCAACGCCGACGAAATTGAGTCCTCAGCCGGAGAGAAATCCGGCCGCCACGCTTCGATTCCAATAACCTGACCGTTGATCACCCATGGTCGCTGCAACACCAAATCACGAGCTTCCAGAGATTCGAATCGAAATACATGGCAACGAAAAGCCATGCTGGTTGGAACAATTGCTCTTAGAACTCCGGCGCGCCAAATTCCCTGAGAAATGCTTCAGCCGGAACCCATCGCTGGTAGGAGCGAGCAATGATGGCCGTCTGCTTCCATCCGGCCACCTCCTCTTCAAGCTCCTCCACTGGAAGGGTCACCACCTCAGGGAAAGCAGCCTCCAACCTCGCCACGGCAGCCGGCAACGGAGACGAAGCCACCCAGACAAACCCCACTTCCGCAGCTTTCCTCCCGGAAGACCGGCCATCAGTAGCCGCATCCGAGGCCATTAGAATAACAGAGACAACAAAAGGGAACGCCTGAGCAGCGGAGAAGACCAGTCAACGAAGATCGTCGGAAGATCGGGAAAGAAGCAACGAAAACCCGAATCTTAAAGCATGGATGACACAGAGAACCAGAGCTCAAGCTGCATGATTCTTAAAGCACAAAGAGAACCGGAGCTCAAGATTCTTTAACTACGTATAGTTGACGTTCTGTAATAGGCCTTACTATTATGAATTCGATTATATTTATAATATTTTCTTTCTTAATCAACGTCAATCTAAATTTGATTGGTTGAAAAAGAATAAAATATTTATAATAAAAAGTTTTTAATTATTAATTGAATAATGGATAGGTATAATATACATTTACTTATTTTTTTTAAATAATTAAATATATATCATAAAAATGAAAACATCACTCATCTTGTACAAATTTGAAACAACCCCTACCATATTTTTTTTGTTCTTTAAAAACTTGATTTAATAGTTAATTTATTCATTTAAGAAAAGACAAACGATCCAATAGATAAGGAACAACCATTATGTTCCTTTCATATATTCTTAACTTTTACTATAAAAGCAAAATCTTAATTCCTAAATTCATTTAAATGCGAAAGAAAGTTCCCTCGCCTCCTTTGTTTTCTCTCTCTCTCTCTCTCTCTCTCTCTCTAATTATTAAGATAAGAGGATAAGCTTAATGATATCCTCCTCTAAAGAAAAGATAAGCTCTTGGCTCTCTCCCTTTACCTTTCCCTATATAATCACAAATTCTCTCTCTCTCTCTCGTCATTAAGAAAATCTCCCTCTCCCCTCTCTCTCTCTAGCATAGTTGTTAAAACCGGACCGAACCGACTGATTGAAAAAGGATCCAAAGGCCAAGCCGGTCCGATTCTAATATAAAATCCCGGAATAACCCAGTCAACCCATTTGGTTCACTCGTGAACCAATAAACCCGGCGGGTCACGAGTTTATCAATGCCGTTTTAAATTTTTTAGCCTTTATCGTTTCAAATTCTTGAGAGTTTATGGATGGAAACCTTTTCTTCATTTGGATGCTCGCAAGTTTTACGAAGAAAGAAAAAGAAATCATACAACGAAGAGCATGGATGAGAAGAGAATAAAAAAAAAAAAAGGATGAAAATATAGAAATTTTATGGGAAGCAAGATAGGAAAGTAGAGACATAAAAGAAAATGATTAAAATAAAGAAAACTCGGATAGAAATTTTTTTAATTTTTTTTTCTTTTTTTTTTGAGAAAAAGTTAAATCAGACTAAATGGATACGCAGATTAAAAGTAAGCAAATTTTAGAGATTAAATAAGTTACCAAAAGATATTTTTTTCCCAAAAGAAGAATATTATGAAAATTAGTATTTATATGTTATTTTATTAAAAATTAATTTTTATTAGTATAAATATATTTTTATATTGAAATAATTAAATCGATGGTTCAATCGTTGACCCGCCGGGTCGGGAGAGATGGAGAGGGAGAGGGGAGGAAATTTTTAATTTTAAAAGAGAGACTGCCACTTTAGTTCTTTAATTGCACTAATCAAAATAGAAAAAGTAAACTATCAAATTAAATACAACACAGTGATAACAACAGCAATAAAATTTTTAATTTTAAATTAGTTGACACATACTATTAAATCAATGTAAAATTATTAATTGAGTTGCTTGATCAAACATCATAGTCCTCGGATTGCTCGCAACCTTTGTCGTTGGTGTACCAAGTCACAATTTTTTTTAATCCTTGCGATTGATATAATGTTCATATTTGTTTCCATCCTCTTGTCCATAGTTGTTAGACCCGATCGGACATTGGCCCAGCCAAGGGATTGGATCACCGGATCACTAGTTCAACCATCGGGTCATCCGTTGAACTATCAATTCAATTATTTTAATATAAAAATTTATTTATATTAATAAAAATTATTTTTTAATAAAATAGATACATAAATACTAATTTTAACAATCTTCTTTCCAAGAAAATTTTTTTTGTATCTTATTTAATCTCTAAAATTTGCTTATTTTTAAGCTGCGTACCCATTTAGCCTGATTTAACTTTTTCTTTAAAAAAAGAAATTTTAAAAAAAATCTATCCAAGTTTTTTTTTATTTTCATAATTTTCTCTTTATGTCTCTACTTTCCGTCTTGATTCTTATAAAGTTTTCATATTTTCATCCTTTTTGTTCTTTTTTTATTCTCCTCTCGTTTGATGCTCTTTTTGTATGATCTCCTTTTCGATGCTCTTTTTGTATGATCTCCTTTTCTTTATCAGAGGCAAAATCAAAGCAACAGCCACACAAAGATTACTAACAACATAGCAAAAGCGACGAGAATCAAGATGAGCAATAGTGGGACGAGTGCCCCCTCAGAACATCATCACTTCAGCAGAGTGTAGCGCTTCGGATCTTCAGGCACCACCATGCTTAGCATCATAAGCCCTACGCCAAGCAGGAGGAGAACGAACAAGGCGAAATAATAAGCCGGGCGAAGAGTTTGTGGGCCATGAAGAGGCCCAAGGATGAAGACGAGACAGAGAACAAACGAGGCGATGAAGAAGCCTACCATGCCTAGGTTCCGGGATACCTTCCCCATGGCTTTCTCCGCTTGTGGAAACATGGGGCAGAGAGATGGGTTTTATAGCAAGGCAGTGTATCAACTTGAGCTTCAAAATCTATATTTCCGATCACAGTCAGCCTCCGTATAATCCTTAGCCACTAGTTTACTCGATCTCCAGCCTCTCGTCAATTTGATCTGTATAGCTTTCTTATTTTGGTAAGAAATTCATAAATGAATATGATGATTCTAAAAATTGCAATGATTTTGTTGTGTTTAAGACTTGATCATATCTTGCTAGAGACCATCGGTTGGCTGATCTTGCTCCCGTTGCCTCTGTTTCTTGGCTGGATGATCAGGTGGATACTTGACTCCATTATCACTGTGAGTTTCTTTATATTGTTTTAACTGTTTAAATTATCTTTCTGGACTTAAGAAAATTTTGAATGACATGATTTTTGTCCTTATAACTGCGGTCCATTTATATTTTTGAATGCATGAGTGCCAATGATTCTATACTTTTTGTTTAAAAATATTGCCTTGTCGCTTTCTGATGGTTGTTGTCATTTGTAATTTACCTAAAGAGCTCTTCATATATGATGATAATGATCTGTCAGACTGGAGTATATGATGATAATGATTATACGGAGGCTGACCGCAATCAAAAATATAGATTTTGAAGCCCGAGCTGATACGCTGCCTCGCTATAAAACCCGTCTCTCCGCCCCATGTTTCCACAAGCAGAGAAAGCCATGGGGAAGGTATCCCGGAACCTAGGCATGGTAGGCTCTTCATCGCCTTATTTGCTCTCTATCTCATCTTCATCCCTCTGCAGGGCCTCTCTATGGCTCACAAACCTCGCCCAGACTTATTACTTTGCTGCATTTGTTCTCCTTCTGTTTGGCACAGGGCTTCGTTCTCCTCCTGTTTGGCGCAGGGCTTATGATGCTAAGCGCGGTGGTGCCCGGAGATTCAGAGCGCTACACTCTTGCCAAACAGATGATGTTCGCGCGCGCGGAGGGGGGTGTTGCGCCGAATCACGTATGAGGAACGTCGGCAGGCAGGATCGCCGTGTCAGCAGAGAGTCACCGTCTTCCTCCGAGAGCCTGCAAAAAGTCCCGGGCCGGTGGTTCCGGCGGGGACCCTCCGACGCTCCAAGTTAGTGAGTCGTCCAACAGGAATTTCTTCTATTGAATTGTATAGGATTTTTTAGAGAGGGAGAGAGAGTCCCCTTGCCTGGAGCTCGGGTTCTCTCTTTATACCTGTTGGGGAAATCCCGTATACTTTGGTCAGTTGGAACGGTCGAATCCGCTTCGTCGAACGGTAAGCGGTTGGACTGTTGCGGGATAGGGGGCCGCTTATAGCGGCAACTGCTGATCAGGCCGGCACTTGCCCGTGATCTTGGTAACCGGGCTGTTCGGCAACAAACCCTAGATCGCGGGGTTTGTTGCCTAAGACTAATCCTCGTATGATGGCTGACAATGAGGGCTCAGGCTGAGTGGCGGCGCTAGAGGTCGAAGCCGAAACCTCAGGATTGGGACTCACGAAGGCCGACGCTGAGGCTGGCCTTGAGGACTAGTGTTGAGGGTGGACGCTGGAGGCCGACGCTGGTGGCCCGCTCTGATGACCGACGCCAGCTACAGGTGTTAACACATAGTTGGTCTTTGATGCTGAAGCTGGAGGCCGACGCTAGTGGTCAACTCTGGAGACTGACGCTGGAGGCCGACGCTGGAGGCCGACGCGAGTGGTCAGTTTTGGAGACGCTGACGCTGGGGGCCGACGCTGACGCTGGCCGACGCTGGCCGACGCTGGACGCTGACGCTGGGGGCCGACGCTGGTGGCCGACGCTGGTGGCCCTGGGTTTTATTGTCACATCATTGCTTTCGAAGGTTGTGCCCGAGATAATATCACCCCAGGGAAACCGCCATCCGTATCATATGCCCCCCCACCCCTGAGGTTGGTGAGTGTTTACTTACCTGCGAAAGGGGGTGTGAACATCATCTGGGGGCCGGTTTCCACATTATCGCTTTTGTTGGGATTAGGGAGGATTTCCCTCGGGCAGTGCAACGAAAAGGCGGACGGCATCATTGCGGTAAGGTTAACGCCTCCTTTTACATTGGCAGTCTTTTCGATCTTATCGTACCGTCGGGCCATCGAAGCGCCTCCCTCCTGAATATGGACGCGTGGTCGAATCGGACGGTTAGAGGGGGTTTCGAGATGGAGTAATGATGACGAACTGCCCTTATATTGCCATCTTCCCCCCTTTCTTCCTCCATTGCTTTCTTTTGAATCCGCCAGCGTCCGTCTTCTGTTCAGTCCTGTGCTCTGTATTTGGCTTACGTCCTTCTTTCCAGGTTAGTCCTTTATGGCTTCTTCTCCTTCTTGTTCCATCTCTGGTTCTTGGGGGGGCTCCCACCGCTCTTCTCAGTCTGAGTCCCCGCCCGTCCAGTGGTCTACTTCATCTTCTCACCATTCACAGGAGCCGCGACCAGGCGATCGTCCCCTAACCGGGACTCGCCCGGTTGGCGGGCGAACTTCTGTTCGGGCCCGGCCGGCGGTTGCCGGCCCCTCTAGGGTTACTAAGGAGTCCCCCGAAGGGGCTGCGTCATCTACGTCTGTCCAGGACATTGCAAACCTAGGGATTAGGTACGGCTTTCCTCAAGACCTTCACTTTTTTGTTCCCACTTCGGCCGACAGGGTAACCTCTTCTCGTCCCGGAAGAGTCGCCTTGTATGAGGCCTTTTTTAAGGCAGGGCTCCGGTTACCGATCCACCCCTTTATTCTCAACCTCATGGATCGGTATTCCTTGACCCCATCCCAACTGGTTCCCAATTCGTTTCGAACTATCGTTGGTTTTTTAGTGCTCTGCCATTTGCAGGGTATAGAGGCTAGCATTTCCTTGTTCCGCAGCTTCTACACCCTCCGTAAACAATCGGGGTGGTGGTCTTTTACTCCTAGACCGAATAGGATTCTTAGGCTGTGTCTTCCTTCTTCTGTCAAAGGGTGGAAAGACAAATTTTTCTTCGCGGACGTCAGTGGGGTTCGTGGAAGCTGGGGGGAGCCCAATATTGATGCTAACAGGGACGCCTCCATCCTTCCACGAGACCGGGTGGCGTTCGGGAAGCTCTTGACCGCCGATATTCCCAAGTGCAATAAATTGATAGCCGAAGAGAGTCTTCAACGCGCTGGTCTGGTTCCCGCGAGGGGTTAGCACTTAGACCATTCACCTCTCATTCTCTTTTTTTTTTTTTTTTTTTTTTTTTTTAACTATTCTTTGCTTGTGTAGGGATGGCGCCGACTATTCATAAACTTAAACAAGTCGCTGCCAAGAAGAGGAAAGCCGCGGGGACCGCATCCCCTAACGAGGGAAGGGTTGCTGCCAAAGTTCCTAGGATGGCCGACGCTGCGAGGGTCGGCATTAAAGAGACCGACGCTGAGGCGGCCGACGCCAGTGGGACAGCGGTCGTGAAGCCCCCACGCACCAAGATCCTGAAGAAGGGCGGCCTCAAAAAGGCTGACACCGGGGAGGCCGATGCCCCGAAGGCCCAGACGGTGGAGTCCGCGCGTATAGGCGAGGTGGCCCAGCCCCCCGCCGAAGAATCTGTGGCTGAGGCCGGGGCCGACAAGGGGGTGGAGCGAGGCCAGTTGGAGGGAGAATCTCCAGCTCCAGCTCCTTCGATCATTTTGCTTGATGTATCTCCTGAGGGACAGGCGTCGTCTCCCGGGCATAAGGAGAAGGGTAAAGCTCCGGCGGTATTACCGATGACTCCAGCCGCCGCCTTGCCCCCTACGGGGGCAACAACTGAAGTGCCTCTGCCCATTGGAGAGCCGGAGGCGGCAGGCTCTGGAGCAGGGTCAACCTCCACGGGTCCGGCGCCTAAGGAAGGGAGGAGCATCGATCCTTCCTTTCAGTCGCTGTTGGCGAACCATAGCCGCTGGGCTATGCGAGTCATTGAGGAGGCTTCAGTGGAGGAGATGCAGACGTACCTCCGAAGCCGGGGGCATGCCACCTTCTTTCGCGAAGCCTCGGTGGCGCATCTCTGGGTGAGTCTTTGCACTACCATTGTCCTTTTCCTTTTCTTTTTCTTCTTTTTCTTTTATCAAGATGTCTTTTCCAGGCCTTGAACTCTCTGGTTGCCCTCAAAGATCTTTGGGCTATGAACGACGCTGCCGTCGAGCAAGCCCATGAGGAGATGTTGTCTCTTCAGATCAAGGCGGAGAGGGCGACGATGGCTCTGGAAGACACTCGGGCCACCTTGAAGGGCGAGATAGAGGCTATTCGGCTTAGAGCCGAAAAGGCTGAATACGCGCTGGAAGTTGCTCAGCGCCGTGCCGCCAACGAGCTGGAGAACGCTCAGGTGGCGGAAGAGAAGCAAAAGGCTGCCGAGGAGAAGCTGACGGCAGCTGAGCAGGAAGCCGATACGGCTAAGGAAGCCATCCGCCAACACATGGTTAGAATTGCGGATCTGGAGGTAGCAGTGGCGGAGGCCCAAGGAAAAGCCACCGAGGCGGAAGAGAAGGGAGCCCGCGCCATAGAAGACTATAAGAAGTCAGCAGCCTTTGATGACGAGGTAGCTGAGTCAGCGGCGTCAGCTTATGACGCCGGCTTCCAAGATTGCAAAAAGAAGATACAGGAACTTTACGACTTGGAAGATATCGAGGAGCTGCAGCCTGACGATGTCCCTGAGGACGGCATCCCGCCTTCGGATGTTCATTAACTGCTTGTTGTTTTTCTCTATTGGCAATTTTGTAAACTTCACGGTCAATGGATATTTTTGATTTCTTGAGCTTCGTTTGTTCGAACTGCTGTGAATTGCCAGTTGATAGGAAAAGGCATAGTAGGTTACGTTAGATTGGACCGCGAGCCATGATGCCGTCCCAGGCATTGACAAGGCGGATATTTGATGGTCCTTTGTGCCAACAAAATTGGCCTTCAGTTGCCGGAGCGAATCGTTCTTCTGTTGCCGACGCTGGTCGCCGGTCTTAGGTGCCAACGCGGAGTTGGTTTTTAGTTGCCGGAACGGATCCAATCTTCTGTTGCCGACGCTGGGCGTCGGTCTTAGGTGCCAACACGGAGTTGGTTTTTAGTTGCCGGAACGGATCCGGTTCTGTTGCCGACGCTGGGCGTCGGTCTTAGGTGCCAACACGGAGTTGGTCTTTAGTTGCCGGAACGGATCCGGTCTTCTGTTGCCGACGCTGGGCGTCGGTCTTAGGTGCCAACACGGTCTTTAGTGCCGACGCT
>UESW01002806.1:99510-119545 GCA_900491605.1 Calamus simplicifolius | reverse complement strand
AGTTACCTCGGCTGCGCCGTTGGTTTGGGGATGTCCTACCGAGGTGAATCGGTGACGGATGCCCAGGCCCTCACAGAACTCCCGGAAGGCCGCGTTATCAAACTGGCCATTGTCTGTAACTAGGGTGTGTGGCAGCCCGAACCGGCACACCACGGATCTCCAAAAGAAAGCCCTTACTTTAGCTTCTGTGATTTTGGCGAGAGCTTCTGCCTCGATCCATTTAGTAAAATGATCGACGGCTACAACTAGGAACTTACGCTGTCCGGAGGCAGGTGGGAAGGGTCCCAGGATGTCCATGCCCCATTGTGCGAAGGGCCATGGTGCAGTCAGAGGGGCTAGCTGAGACGCGGGTTGGTTGGATGTTGGCGTGACGTTGGCAGCTGTCACACTTTTTGACCAGTTCAGATGCGTCTTCTTTCATTGTCAACCAGTAATACCCTTGACGTAGAGCTTTGTATGCAAGAGCCCTGCCCCCCAGATGGCTTCCACATATCCCCTCGTGTATCTCTCGCAAAATATAATTGGCGTCGGTAGGACCGACGCACCTGAGGATAGGGTATGAGAATGACCTTCGATAGAGCCTCCCTCCATAATGAAAAACTTCGGGACCCGTTTCTTAAGCTTTTTGGCTTCGGCAGGGTCTTCGGGGAGGATACCTTTGGTAATGTATCGAACATAGGCATCCATCCAGGAAGGCTCCTGCTCCACTGGTAAAGTTTCTATTGGTGCATCAATGCTTGGGGCTTCTAGGTGCTCCACGTAAGCTTTTCCCAACATCCCATCGACTGAGGTAGCGAGGTGGGATAGGGCGTCAGCTCTAGCATTCTCTTGTCGAGGAATGTAGCTAATGCTGAAGTGAGTGAACGAAGAAGTCATCGAGAACACCGCGTCCAAGTAACGGGCCATTATGGGATCTTTTGCCTGTACTCCTTGGTGATCTGGCCAGCAACCAATTGGGAGTCAGTAAAAGCTCTAAGGCTTTTCACCCCAAGTTTCGAGCCAGTCTTACTCCGGATAACAAAGCCTCATATTCCGCCTGGTTGTTAGTGGCTGGGAAGAGGAAACGAAGTGCACACTCAGTAACCACCCCATCTGAGTTAGCCAAGATGAGGCCTGCTCCACTCCCTTGAGAGATTGATGCCCCATCTACGTGCAGGACCCACTCCTCGTCACCAGCTTCCAAGGGTTGAGTGTCCGTCGGAAGTTCTTTGGATAATTCTGCTCCCCAAGTGCATTCGACCAAGAAATCTGCCAAGACTTGAGACTTCATGGCCGAACGGGGGCGGAAAGATAAATCAAACTCCCCCAGCTTGAGAGCCCACCTGGCCAACCGGCCAGAAGTGTCCGGGCGAGCTAGAATTGTCTTCAGAGGCTAGTCGGTGATCACTGCGATCGGGTGGGCTTGGAAGTATGGCCGCAGACGCTGGGCCGACACGATTAACGCAAAGATGATCTTTTCCATGTTTGAGTATCGAGTCTCAGCATCATGAAGTACCTTACTTGTATAGTATACTGGTCTTTGTGTGCCATCAGTGTCCATACGGATTAGCACGGAGCTAACGGCCTCGGGAGAGGCTGCAAGGTATAGAAGGAGCTCCTCTCCGCCCGTCGGCTTGGCTAGCAGTGGCGGGGTGGATAGGAACGCCTTTAACCCTTCGAACGCCTCCTGGCATTCTTTGGTCCATTCGAACTTATTGATTCTGCGAAGCGCCTTGAAGAAGGGCAAACACCTTTCCGCGGACTTGGATAGGAAGCGGCTTAAGGCAGCTATTCTTCCTGTCAGGCGTTGTACTTCCTTCTTGTTGGCGGGAGGCCTCATGTCCAAGATAGCTTGGACTTTGTCCGGGTTAGCTTCAATTCCTCTCCGGGTTACCATAAAACCCAAGAACTTCCCAGCTGTTACTCCGAATGCACACTTGCGAGGGTTCAACTTCATTTGATATCGACGAAGATTGTCAAAGTTTCTGCCAAATCTGTGATGTGGTTAATGGCACGAACGCTTTTTGTCAGCATGTCATCCACGTATACTTCCATATTACGCCCTATCTGTCCTTCAAAGACTTTGTTCATCAGTCGCTGGTAAGTAGCCCCCGCATTTTTTAGCCCGAAAGGCATCACCTTGTAACAATACAGACCCTTTTCAGTTATGAAGGAAGTGGCTTCTTCATCCTCCGGATTCATCCGGATCTGGTTGTATCCGGAGAAAGCATCCATGAAGCTGAGGACCTCATGGCCGGATGTAGCATCCACCAATTGATCGATTCGGGGTAGTGGAAAGCTATCTTTGGGGCACGCCTTGTTGAGGTCGGTGAAATCTACACACATCCTCCAGCTCCCGTTGGCCTTGCGGACTAACACCACATTAGCTAGCCATTCAGGGTAGTGGACTTCCCGAAGGTGGCCCGCGGCCATGAGCTTGCGGACCTCCTCGTCGATGGCTTTCTGTCTGTCTGGAGCGAAGTTTCTCTTCTTCTGGCGAATTGGCCGACACCTGGCTTGAGGTTAGCCGATGGGTAATTACTTCTTCAGGGACGCCTAGCATATCGGAGGAAGACCATGCAAAGACGTCAGCGTTGGCACGTAGGAATGTGAGGAGTTGACTACGTGCCTCCTCCGGGAGTGATGCCCCCAGTTGAACAGTCCTTGCCGGGTTATCGTCCAAGGGGAAGGTTAGAAGGTGCTCCGCCGGCTCTCCCCTTCTTCCCAACTCCCTAGGATCGAGCGACCCAGAGGCTGTTGTTGATTCTGCGTTCAGCGGACTGGGCGACAGATGATAACAGGGCAGAAGTGGGCTTTGCTCCCCCTTCATTTCTCCGATCCCTTCGTTGGTAGGGAACCTTACTAACAGTCTCTTGGTGGAGATCACAGCATCCAGCAGGTTCAGCCCCGGTCTTCCCAGGATGGCGTTATAGGCCAGCGGGACCCGGACCACCAGGAAGTTTATGACAACTGTACTCTGACATGGAGGAGTTCCAGCCGTGACCGGGAGAGCAATTTCGCCTTCGACGTTCACTGAGTCTCCCGTGAAGCCCATTAGTGGTGTGGCCACGGGTCGAAGCAAGAACCTTGATAAATTCATTCGAACAAAAGCCTCATAACTCAAGACATCCACAGAGCTCCCACTATCAATTAAAATCCTTTTTACAGGGTGTTTAGCTATAGTCATAGAAACCACGACGCTGTCGTCGTGTTTGTTAACTACCCCGTCTAGATCCTTTCCGAAAAAAGGTATTACAGAGTCCATTCCCTCGCACGGCCTTTTCGAACCACCATCCGTTCCCCAAGAGACCATAGCTATGGTTTTTTCAGTCGGGGCGTTATCCACGCCAGCCGGACGACCTGAGGGCGCCATGGGGCCCACCGCGGGGAGATTCCCCCTTCGAACAAACTTGCCCAGGTGGCCCTGCTGAACCAGCTCCTCGATGGCCCTTTTTAAATTGCGGCAGTCTTCGGTGTCGTGGCCGTAGTCCCGATGGTACCGGCAGTAAAACTCCTTGTTACGAGTGCTTCCGGGCTTCAAGGGAGCCGGACGCTTGAAGTATGGTTCTTCCTCGATCTCCAATAGGATGTGGGATATGGGGGCCATGAGGGGAGTGAACTGCTCCTTAGGAATCAGCATTTGTGGCCGGCGATCCGAGCGTCGTGGAGGCTCGGGCTTCCTAGGTTGTGCACCAGCGCGGTCAGGAGGTTGTGGTTTGTTACTAGGGTTCTTGTCGACGTCTCTCCGGGAAGAATCCGCCTTGTCAGCGCGGATGTATTTCTGTGCCCGGCTCAGAAGCTCGGCGTAGGAATGCGGAGGCTTCTTATCCAGAGAGTAGGCGAATCTGGACGGGCGAAGTCCTCTCTTTAGGGCCAAGGTGGCAACAGAGTCCTCCAGGTTGTATACTTCCAGCGCTGCTTCTTTAAATCGAGCGACGAAATCCTTTAAGGTCTCGCCACTTTTCTGCTGGACAGCAAAGAGGCTGTCGGCAACTCGTGGGATCTTACGACAGGCGTCAAAATGAGCCAGGAATGACCGCTCAAGTTGCCGAAAGGAGTTGATGCTGCGTGGAAGTAAACGGGAGTACCACGCGCGTGCCGCCTTATGGAGCGTCGCTGGGAAGGCGACGCATAATAAGGAATCCGTCGCTCCCTGGACCTGCATGAGGACTTTGTAACTTTCCAGATGGTCCAGGGGGTCCGTCGTTCCATCATAGGGATCCAATTGAGGGAGACGGAACCGGGGAGGGATTGGTTCCTCCATGATATGGCGAGAAAGCGGGGGGCGGCGTTCATACTCCGCTGCATAGGGATCGGCGATCCGTCGGCTGAGTTCGTCCAACCGCCGATGGTATTCGTCAAGCCTCTGCTCGGCCCGCCGAGTGGTTTTCCGGGGAGCGCTACTTCGGGATGAGTCGGAAGAAGAAGATCGCCGGCACGAAGAATGTGCCTGCTTGGACTCCTTTTCTTCTGGTCGGTGGTGGGGACGACTGGAGCGACGGAAGGAAGACTGTCGTCGCTTCGGGGTCCCTTGGGAAGAATCGGAGGAAGAAAGTCGTCGTCGCAGAGAAGGTGCCCGCTTGGACTCCTTTCCTTCCGGTCGATGGTGGGGACGACTGGAGCGACGGAAAGGAGACCGTCGTCGCTTCGAGGTCCCTTGACGATGAGGTTCGGGGGGTGAGCGGTGAGAGACCTCAAGCGGGGTCCCTCCTTGATGAGACTGCACTGTTGCTCGCACCCCTTCACCCATGGCAGGGGGTTGAGTTGCAGCAGTCACATAGCGCTCTTGCAGTCCCCGGACTATCGTCGTCAGATCCTGGACCTGATGGGCTAGGTTATCAAGCCGGTCAGGTTGGCTCGTCGGTGCAGGGGGTGGAGCATGAGGGTTGGCCTCCGAATGCTCCACTCGCGGGATATGCCCGGCTGCCTGGCTAGATGAAGCCTCTTGTGCTCGCGTGGTCACCATCGCTTCCTTTGCAAAATTGGAGGGACTTCAGAGGGAACTTTCGACTTGAGCCCCCTTCCTGGCGCGCCAATCTGTTGCGGCCGAATTACGTATGAGGAACGTCGGGCAGGCAGGGATCGCCGTGTCAGCAGAGAGATCACCGTCTTCCTCCGTGAGCCTGCAAAAAGTCCCGGGCCGGTAGTTCCGGCGAGGACCCTCCGACGCCCAAGTCAGTGAGTCATCGAACAGGAATATGATCTGTGTAAAATGGCATGAGCCTTAGTTTTTTGAGAGAGAGTCCCCTTCGCACGGAGCTCGGGTTCTCCCTTTATACCTGTTGGGAATCCCGCATACATCGGCCAGTTGGAACCATCGGAACCGCTTTATCGAACGGTAAGTTGTTGGACTGTTGCGGGATAGGGGGCCGCTATAGCGGTAACTGCTGATCAGGCCGGCACTTGCCCGTGATCTTGGTAACCGGGCTGTTTGGCAACAAACCCTAGATCGCGGGTTTGTTGCCTAAGACTAATCCTCGTATGATGGCTGACAATGGGGGCTCAGGCTGAGTGGCGGCGCTAGAGGTCGAAGCCGAAACCTCAGGACTGGGACTCACGAAGGCCGACGCTGAGGCTGGCCTTGAGGACTAGTGCTGAGGGTCGACGCTGGAGGCCGACGCTGGTGGCCCGCTCTGAGGACCGACGCCAGCCACAGGTGTTAACGCATAGTTGGTCTTTGATGCTGAAGCTGGAGGCCGACGCTAGTGGTCAACTCTGGAGACTGACGCTGGAGGCCGACGCTGGAGGCCGACGCTAGTGGTCAGCTTTGGAGACTGACGCTGGGGGCCGACGCTGGTGGCCGACGCTGGGGGCTGACGCTGGTGGCCGACGCTGGTGGCCGACGCTGGTGGCCCTGGGTTTTATTGTCACATCATTGCTTTCGAAGGTTGTGCCCGAGATAATATCACCCCAGGGAAACCGCCATCCGTATCAGGGGGCACTCATCCCACTATTGCTCGTCTTGATTCTCGTCACTTTTGCTATGTTATTAGTAATCTTTGTGTGGCCGTTGCTCTGATTTGCCTCTAGGTTGATGTAACTACGTAAGACAGTAAGAGCTTAGACCAGGTCCTCATTTTTGTTTTTATTCTTCTTGTAATTTGCTTTTAAGAAATAATTGTGTGATTCCTCAAAAAAGGATATAAGCTTGCTGTGTGCAATCAAAATGATGTCTGACAGTCCAGGTAACCAATATTCATTTTTTTATCGGTTTTATCTTGTTTTATGTGTATAAAGTCAAGAGTTCGGCAAGTAGTATGATACTATTGCAATTGCTTTGCAGCTAAGACGAGGGCGAGTTAAATGGAGTATGGATTCAAAATAATAGATGGCCATAGATTCAATGGACTTATGGAAAAACTTTTCTTGTTTTTTTTAAAAAATGATGATATTTATGACCCATAAGTTTAAAAAAAATCATTTAATAGCGAAAGGATATCTAGTATGATAACTGAATATTAAAATCTATGAATGGTTGTCGCGCGAGGGGGTCGTTAGTGGTAGGTCCATCCCCTCAATTTAACTTCTTATCTTTTTGTTGCCAAATACCTTTCGGTTACCGACAAGAGCATAGCTGTTAAAATTGAACCGAATTAATCGATTGGACCGGTTGAATCGGGATCCGAAGGCCAAGTTGGTTCGATTCTAACATAAAACCGGATGTATAAGACATCCGAAATAATCCGATCAACCCATCCGATTCACCCGTAAACCGATCAGCTTGACCTGAATTGGATCACGAGTTTATCAATGCCATTTCAAATTCTTTGGCCTTTTTCGTTTTAAGTTTCCTGCTCAAGAGTTTATGGCAACATTTTCTCTGGGATTATCCCAAGTTTTATGGAGAAAGAAAAGGTGATCATGCAAAAAGAGCGTTGATGAGAGGAGAATAAAACAAGAAAAAAAGGGTAAAAATATGAAAACTTTATGTGAATCAAGATGAAAAAGTAGAGACATAAAGAGAAAATAATGAAAATAAAAGGAACTCAGTTAGAATTTTTTAATTTTTTTTAAAGAAAAAGTTAAATCAAACAAATGGGTACGTAGATTAAAAGTAAGCAAATTTTAAAGATTAAATAAGATACCAAAAAAAGATTTTTTTTCTTAGAAAGAAGAAGATTGTTAAAATTAGTATTCATGTATCCATTTTATCAAAAATTAAATTTTATTAATATAAATATATTTTTATATAAAATAATTGAATCGATTGTTCAACCGGTGACCCGATGGTTAAACCAGTGACCCGGTAACTCGAGCCCTTGACCAGGTCAATGTCCGAGCCAGGTCTGACAACTATGCTCTATAGTCATTAAGAATCAAAAGATAAGCTTAATGATATCCTCTAAGACAAAAGATAAGCTCTTGGGTCTCTCTACTTACCTTTTCCTATATAATCAAAGTTCTCTCTCGCTGCAGATCCTACTTGAAAATAAAAATACCCACATTAATAAGGGGTTGGATTCCCACATTGAATAGATTGGCAGATAAAATTATGTCTATCCATAATGAAAATTTTATTAGTAGAAATATAAGCTGAAACGTTTCTAGATTGAGTCTCAACTATTGGTAAACCAATCATATTCCCTTCACCTTAAATGAGAATTTGATTTTGCGGCTCTTTCCAAAAGTTGTGAATGCAAATAAAGACCATCTCTTGGATAAGCTTCACGACCAGAGGGAACTAGAGGATAAGCTTAATGATATGCTCCTTAAAGGGAGAGATAAGCTCTTGGCTCTCCCCTTACCTTTCCTACAAAATCACAAGTTGCATACCTTGCAAGTGTTGGAAAAATAATTTTGATCTTTGCAAAAAACCTCTCCTAGAAATTGCTAGAAATTTAATTTAAAAATATAAATGCATAAAAAAACTAAAATTAAAATAGGATGAGAATCAAGTCCATATTAGATGCTGCCCTAAGGATCAGTTTTTGGCCCCTCATGCAGGTTGTTGGAGATATATCCCCAAGGTACAATGACCCGGCTCGATCCAATCCTCCTACCATGAGCACGATCGCATGGAGGTGTAACCCAATGATTCCTTCAGATGCCCAAGAAAATATCAACGGTAATAATAAAATAATATAAAAAGAAATTCTTCGATTTTTCTTAAATCTGAATCTTAGAGCCTATTTATAGGCTTAGCCCATAAAAGCTCCAATGGCTCAGCCCATAATGGCCTTAAAGGCCTAATAGCAATTAGCCCCAAATAACATCAGAAATGGCTTATAAAATGAATTGTTTGGGCCGTTTCTGAACGTTGATGAACATTGGCCCTCGCAACGTTCACGCAATGTTCAGTGAACGTCCGCGAGTGTTCGCTCGCGGGCATTTCCCTTTTTTTATTCAAACTTTTTCCAATAATCCCCCACAAAAGTTTTAAAAAAAATAAATAAATATAACAAAATTTTATAGCATCTTATAATGGGTGAGGTATCCTGTAGACTTGAACCTCACTTAGTGTTGATTGTATACATCTGAAAGAACCATAGTGGATTAAACCTTGAACTAGATCCTTGACTCAGACTTTTACTAATGACACACACAGTATGGATCAATTGTGTTTAAGTGGTCAGCGCATATTAAAGGTCATGCGCTTAGTACCTTGATTTTTATGAGAATTCTTTAAGGTTAGCCCAAACCTTTAGTCATGGCCTAATATGATGATTCTCATATAGGTGAATCCTTCAAGGATATTTGTGACAATACTCTGCAGATAACCTACCTTGGATCCATTAAGAGTATGACTCAACCTTACACAAATTTACTTTGTCACTTTATAAGAGCACTCATCATAGGGATGGAATGAAAAATTTTTCAAATTTGTGCTCTAACACAATCACTCAATCAACTTCGTTTCTATCACATTGAACCTCCTTTATGGGATTTTCAATCACAGAGGTTGGGTATCTACTGCTGGTGATCAAATAATGGGCTTAAGCTCCATCCCCCTCAATGAATCTAGGACTCCACTCCTAGATAACTCCTTGGTTAATTGATTTGCCTAATTCTTTGGCAAATTTCAAAGAGATAACATTTTTTTTTGATTAGACCTCAAATAAGAGAATTAAATAAATATGCATTTTGAACAGTAATGTCTTGCTTCTAAAATGGACCATCATAGCCATAAAGAAAAGCCCTATTCAAACTATTAAAGAATGATTATTGCATAAAATGTAGATAATTAATCATTATCGATGTAATATTCAAAAGCATCATCCTATAAAAAAAGCTTTTCTGCAATGCATTTATGAGGCTCAAATCATGCAGTAATGCCTTATCCCAACTACATGGGATTGGCAATTGCATCATCAAATATTGAGTAAATGAAAATTTATGTTACATGATAAAATATAACCAAATGCAGAATAAAATTAATTTTTAACACAGATGATGGGCCATATCTAATCACTAGGTCAAGATCATATATGACAAATAATACCAGCATTTTTACACAAAAATTGATAAAGCACATAATTACCAACAAATCTCATTTATAAGAAAAGTTAATTAGGAAACTTAGTTTCAGGTAAAAGAAATAATTACTTGACTACCCAAATACAAGATAAACAATAAGTTGAATATTCCAAAAGTTATGTGATTATTTAGTAAATGTTAATTAAATATCATGGCAATAGATTTTAAGATACTCAAAATAGAGCATTTATATGATATGGAATGAGAAAGTTTGGTTGGAAAAATATAAAGAATTAGACTTGAAAGTCTCAAGTTTGGTGAGATGACAAATGAGCACTTTGAGGCTAGCATAAACATATACAACTCATACATGTCCATGTCATAACATACCATAGATATTTCTACATACAAAATTATAGAGAAACCATCATTACATATCCCAAAAACTAGATGAAAGAATATAAATAGTATGTCATGGTTGAAAGCTCCTTGATTGGGGAAAAAATTTTGATATATTTATTCTGGACCTGGATGTATGATCCAAATCAGAACTCACTTTATCTTGTCTAGTCTAATTTAATAACTCATCAGTAAAAATGTTACAAATATTATTTCTGAAAATGAAACTACCCGCACTGTTTTTAGCATCCAACATGCTAGACATATAACCTTGTCAACCTTATAGCAAGCATGTAAAAATTTCCCATATTCACTTAGGCATGAATTTGTAAAACAGTAGGACATAAGCAATAGTTAGCTTTGCAAACCCAACTTAGACAAGCTGGTGAAGCAACTGTCAGTTTGTACATACTGATATCTGTGCATCCAGCTTATCCTTGAGCCTGCCACATGCATCCTTGTTATGTAAACAAGCACATAGCTCGTGTAGGCATGCTTTGGTGGCATACCCTGTGCTTTGCTTGACAGGACAATATGAGCATATGCATGTGTATGCAGCTTGCTAGTCAACTTTACTAAGCTTTTAAGTTTCTAAAAGTTAGATCTCTCGAATGCATTTGAGTTCATTAAAGAACCACTGATACCATGCATTTCACCCGGCCATGCCTATAATCGGACCAATAAATTAGTTAATAATTAAATAATAAATTACTTGTAGTTATGATAAACATCAGGCATTTGATTAGGTAATCTTTAAATTGTTGCTACATCAATATTAAAAAAAAAATTCCATTGTGTTTAAGAAGTCACAAAAAAGAAGCAAACAAAGTGCTCAGAATCTGAGCAGCAATAATTAAATAAAATCACTTTGTTGCTAGAATGTCAACTTTTTATTAGTCAATTGTCTAGCATATCAATTAAAAGACAGTTATTGGAATTACTTTATCATCCTCGCATATAATATTCTACCAACAAAACTATACATAACCTGATCACCATTCAACATCGGCGATGATAATAATAACTAGAATAATATGGTTATTACTTGACAGAAATCTCAGCATAATTATTTTTGTCCAGGAACAAGCTTAATAGATCAAACTCCACCTATGTACATAACATGAGTTTTGGATAAAACATAAGTTTGTACGTAGCAAGTTTCAATCCCAAATTAAGGAGAGTGGCAGTTGATTAACAATCATGGTCACATCTTACAAATATGAGCCAGATTACCAAATTTGATCTAGTTTGATAAAATGATTGAGCAAAAGAACAAGGAATTTTACTTCATATAAGATCAATTACACCAGCATGCACTGAAAAAATAATTATGCATGTATCTACCCGCACGTCTTCACATGAATAATACATTCATATATATAATTACATAAGGATTCTTTTGCTTAAATATATCTATGAATATATGTGGTGATACAGATATATATATGTCTGTCTAGTATGCGTATGTATATATCTATAAATGTACATTATATATTCATACAAAATATGCATACACAAAAGAATAATTTTTTTAATGACTATAATAAAAATTCTAGCAATTTATAGAAAAGCAAAAAAACTAATCCTTAGCTGTTGGAAAATAATTTTGATCTTTGCACAAAACCTCTCCTAAAAATTGCTAAAAATTTAATTTAAAATATAAATGCATAAAGAAATTAAAATTAAAATAAGATGAGAATCAAGCTTGGATCCCTAAGGATCAGTTTTTACCCGTTTGTATAGGATCAGTTTTTACCCCTTTGTGTAGGTTGTTGGCGATCTGTCCCTAAGGTACAATAACCTGTAGAGCCTGGTGTGGTAATCCAAAGCTTAAATCCTATGGTGGAGGTTTGTAGGCTCCACAGGGTTAAGGCCTAGGTTGTTGGGTCTTGAGGGCGCTAGTCTATCATTGGGCTGGGTTTAGGCCCAAGGTGTGGGTTGGTCCAAGGGAGTTTTTTTAGGGTTTATTATCCATATAATAAGGCACCGGTTCATGTGTGGTGCTGGTTTATTTTGGTGGCCGTCATGGGGATGGGTTATATATAGTCATGTAACGATGATGATTTGGTAATGGAAAAAGAAACCCTTTTCTCCCTAGAATAAGCTATCCCTCTCCTTTTCTCTCTTATCCACATCTTTCTCTCTCTCTCACATATAGATGCCCTAAATTTCTAGGGTTTTTTATTGCTGCCATCTCTGCCCTAGCCATCTTCTTGGAACCGCCTCTCTCAAAGAAGGAGAAGGAAGAAACCCTAGCAGCACCTTCTTCTTGGGCAGCGTCTCTTGATTTTCTAGATCAGATCTGAAGGTTTACGTGAGGAAGAAGAGAGGCCACGACCCTCTCTTACAATCTTTGGGCACAAGAAACCAAGAAAATCCTAGTTGCTAATCAATCTGGGAAGATTACCAAGATCAAGATCCAAAATTCTGCTGCAGAAATTTCAGCAGGGATATCATCTCGCTTCCGCATCTCCACACGACTTGGGGCTGGTCGAATGCGTGCTATGCTCCAAGGTTAGAAAGAGGATGATCCACTCTTCATTTGGTATCAGAGCCTCGGTGATTTGGTGGAGAAAAGATTGGATCTTGGGCGTTCTTGGTAAGATATCAAACCAGAAATTTTGCAGCAAGTTTAATTTTCTGTTTTTGTTGTGTGCATTGTTCTTGGTTGGATATGGCATCTAGTAGCTTTAAATTAGATTTTGAAAAGTATGATGGCAAGGAAAACTTCACCCTATGGCAGCAAAGGTGAAGGATTTATTGGTACAACAAAGGATTTATAAGGTCTTGGTGAAACAAAGACCGGATAATGTAAGTTGGGAGGATTGGAAGGAGTTAGATGGAGATTGCATTTAGCACAATCAGGATGTGCTTGGCTGATCAAGTCTTGCTGGAGATTTGCACGCAGACCACGGCAAGGGGGCTCTGGGAAACTTTAGAGAACACTTACATGGGAAAGAGCATGACAAACAAGTTGTGGTTGAAGAAACAGTTGTACAGCTTGAGAATGCCTGAGGGAGGAGATCTTGTGGCCCATATTCAGAAATTCAATCAAGTGTGCTCAGAGGTGATGAGCCTTGATGTGAAAATTGATGAAGAAGACAACCCTCATCTTGTTGTGTTCGCTACCCAGTTCCTATGATGGTCTGATTACAACCTTGGTGTATGGAAAGAGACCCTGAATTATGAAGAGGTTGTGGGGGTGCTGAGATCAAACCAGCAAAGAGAAAAGATTCGCATGGGAAACTCTAACACAGAGGTACTTGCTGTGAATGAGAGGCAAGGAAGACCCTGGGAAAAGGTTAGAGGCAAGTCCAAAGGCAGATCTAAGTCTCGGGGCAAGCAGAAAGCATGGAAGTGTTACAAGTGTCATCAGATTGGTCACCTGAAGAGAAATTGCCCACTTCTGAAGAATGAGAAGGGGAAGGGCATTTCCAAGGGAGGTTCAACCAGCAATGGTGGTGCAAATTCATCTGAAGATAGTGAAGATGATGTACTGGTAGTTCAGATGGGACCAAGAAGTGTGATAGTTGTTGGACACTTGACTCAGCATGTTCTCACCATTATACTTCGCATAGGGAGTGGTTTGCAACTTATGAAGAATCTGATGGAGGGAGTGTATGCCTTGGTGATAATCATCCTTGTAAGGTTGCTGGAGTTGGAAGCATAAGGGTGAGGATGTATGATGGGGTTATAAGGACTTTGACCAATGTCAAACATGTCCCAGAGTTGAAGAAGAATCTAATTTCTTTGGGCTACCTGGAGAAGCATGGGTATGCTTTTGGAAGCCAGCCGGGGAGTGGATGTTTGAGGATAACCAAGGGTGCATTAGTGGTGATGAAAGGGAGAAGGTTGAAAATAATCTCTATCAAATGGAAGGCTCAGTGGCCATAGATGGTGCAGAGGTGCTAGCAGCGGCACAGGAGGAACAGTTGGTCTATAAACTGTGGCACTATCGAATGGGACACATGAGTGATAAAGGGCTTATAGAACTCAGTAAAAGAGGTCTGATTCCAGTACTTAAGAAGGAGGACAATGACATCTGTGAGCCTGTATTTATGGCAAACAACATAGGGTGAGATTTGCCAGCAGTTCCAAGCAGAGTGAAGGTATTCTGGAACTAGTTCACTCAGATGTATGGGGACCGGCCCCTGTGTCAGCCAGAGGTGGGGCTAAGTATTTTTTGACCTTCATTGATGACTACTCCAGGAAGGTATGGGTATATCTGATAAGAGAAAAATCAGAGGTATTTGCCCGGTTTAAAGCTTGGAGAGTTGGTGTTGAAAAGGAGACAGGAAAACCAGTGAAGTGTTTGAGATCTGACAATGGAGGGGAGTATACAAGCAATGAATTCAGAAGCTACTGTGAGGAAAATGGGATCCAACGCCATTACACAGTGAGGATGACTCCCCAGCAGAATGGTGTGGCAGAGAGGATGAATCGTACATTGACAGAGAAGGCTAGGAGTTTGAGGCTGCAGGCATCACTGCCCAAGGTCTTTTGGGGTGATGCAATTATGTTCTCTGGTTTTCTTGTTAACAGGTCCCCTAATAGAAAACTTGATGGAGGCATTCCAGAGGAGATCTGGAGTGGGAAGAAGGTGGAGCTTGGACACCTAAGGATTTTTGGTTGCCCAGCCTATGCACATGTGGAGGCAACTGAAAGGAGCAAGCTGGACCCAAAATCACAAAGGCTGATCTTTTCGGGTATCCACA
Source organism: Calamus simplicifolius (assembly GCA_900491605.1). NCBI lineage: Eukaryota > Viridiplantae > Streptophyta > Magnoliopsida > Arecales > Arecaceae > Calamus > Calamus simplicifolius. The sequence continues at coordinate 105,038 of UESW01002806.1, read as the reverse complement.
GGGAGTTAAAGGCTATTTGCTATGGAGTTAAGATTCACAGAAGTGTATCATCAGTAGAGACATTATTTTTGATGAGAATAGCATCTTGAAGAGGTCAGAGATTGCAGATGGAGCTGAAAAGGCTGAACAGGACAGCAGTGGACAACATTGGCTGACAGGTGATGTACCTTCTGCTTCTACTTCAAAACGTACTTCTTTTGAGGTAGAGTTTGGTATGAATGTTCCAATACATGTAAAGGATCAGCCAGAAGAGCCATCAATCCAAAAGGATGTGCAGGTAGAGTCACACACTTCAGCTTTGAGAGATGATCAAAGGGGTGTGGCACTACATAAGGCAAAGCGTACCATCATCAAACCTGCTCGGTATCGCATTGATGACATGATTTCCTATGATCTAATCACTGCAAATAAAGATCCAGAGACCTTCCAAGAAGCCATGGAAAGTTCAGAAAGAGACTCATGGATGCAGGCCATGATGGAGGAGATGGAGTCTCTGGAAAAGAACAAGACATGGCAGCTAGTGGATCTACCTAGAGATGCTCGGGCCATTGGTTCAAAATGGGTGTTCACAAAGAAGGAGGCACCTTCAGAGCAGGTGGAGTCAGATACAAAGCAAGGCTTGTTGCTAAGGGGTTCTCACAGAGAGAGGGAGTGGACTACACAGAGGTATTCTTTCCAGTGGTACGTCATGCTTCAATTCGTGTGTTGTTATCTCTCGTAGCACAACATGGTATGGAGTTGCAGCAGATGGACGTGAAGACGGCTTTCTTACATGGGAGTCTAGAGGAGAGGATATACATGAAGCAACCAGAGGGTTTCAAGGAATCTGGATTGGAAGAAAAAGTGTGTCTACTAAAGAAATCGCTCTATGGTTTGAAGCAGTCACCCCGTCAGTGGTACAAAAGGTTTGACACTTTTATTTTGGGCCTTGGATTTTCTAGATGTGAACATGATACTTGTGTCTATGTGAAAGATGTGGATGAGGATGATGCACTGTATCTCCTTCTGTATGTGGATGATATGCTCATTGCCAGCAGAGTGTTGAAGCAGTGAATGGACTGAAATATGCATTATCAACAGAATTTGAAATGAAGGATTTGGGGTCAGCTAGGAAGATACTTGGGATGGAAATTTACAGAGATAGGACCAAGGAATTCTACACTTGTCATTGGGTGGATATATTCACAAGGTGTTGGAGAGGTTTGGGATGGATAAGGCCAAACCAGTTGGAACACCTTTGGCTAGTCACATGTCTCTTTCTAAGTTACAGAACCCCCAGACAGATGAAGAGAAAGAGTACATGGAGAGAGTTCCATATGCCAGTGCCGTGGGCAGCATTATGTATGCTATGGTGTGTTGCAGGCCTGACATACATATGCAGTGAGCCAGGTGAGCAGATTCATGGCGAACCCAGGAAAGGAGCACTGGAAGGCACTCAAGTGGATTTGAGGTACCTTCAGGGAATTCGTGGACCTCTTCAACTGTCGTTATTAGGATACCTTGAAGGAGTGAAATACTCTTTCAACTGTCGTGGTTGATTATTTTCGTTATTAAGATCCATAATTCTGAGTCTGTTTGCTCTAATAGTTCTTTCTATCTCGAGATCCAAGGGTATAAGGTCGAGCTGCAACGATCGGCGACCGAGCATACACCCTACCAATGCCTCTAAAGCAAATAATTTTTTATTTATTTATTTAATTTTTTTTCTTTAATTTTTGTAATTAGTTTCTAATTTCCTAATAAATTATGAGATGTCAATGGAAGGATTTTGAGTTTTGCAGAAAATAAATTCACCTAAGTCAATCTATAAAATATTTTTTTGTTATATTTTTATTTTTATTTTTATAAATTTTTTTGTTTCCTTAAATTAAATATATTTTATGGAAGATGTCTTAGGGTTTTATTTTAGGGTTTTTTTTAGGTAAGTTAATTAAAAGGAAAATTTGATTAGGTTAAAATTGGATTTGTGGCAAAAAGGAAAGTAATAATTTTTTTATTTTTTTATGTTAAAAAGAAAATATGCAATTCTAACAATTAAGGAAATAAAAAAAAGCAGCAATAACTATTCAAAATTAAGAGAAAATTAATCTATTTTTTTATTTTTTTTTTTTTAAATTTTTTTTTTTCAAAATAACACACTTAAGTCCCCGGCAACGGTGCCAAAAATCTGATGCGTGTCGTAGCGCAATAATTAAACACCTTAATTTCACTATTAGGATAGCGAGAGTAAGGGATCGATTCCACAGGGACTTTAGCGATTATCTTGAAATAATTTTATAAATTTAACTAAATAGATAACTAAGTAGATAATTAATAGTGCAAAATAATAAGATATGGTTTATCTTATTAGAGCACGGCTCGTACCCGTAGATCACGGCCCGTCCGTTTTAAGAATAAATCAGTCTAAATTATTTTCACTTAAATAAAATTTAATAATAATTAAATATGATAAAACTTTATTTCAATAACATTCAAGAGTGCATATAAGAGTTTTAATTTCTGAACTAATAAAAGAGCAACAAATTCTTCCTACATCAAACCAAATATGGGATGAACGTTCGGAGACAGGCTGAACCGGGTGCTGCCTTTCTTCAGAACCCACAATGCCACGGAACAGCGGACAGAACCCACAATGCCACGGAACAGAGGAACGCGGATCTCCCGGATGCAGTGCGCTGGATGGATGGCTTCCTTCCACGGCTCTAATGGCTGCTCTCCCTGCTATTTGTAGAGGCCTTGGACGCAACCTTAACGCGGCGAGGAGTCTGTTTCAAAACAGAGAACGCAGCGAAGCAAGGAAAATAACAAGAGAAATCTAGATAAATAACCAATAAAATTCAAATTCCTTCTAAAGGAATTTAATTCTCTCAATTTGATAACTTCCAATCTAATCTATTCCTTAATTGGTGGAGGAAACGTTAGAAATTGAATGGAGAAGAATCGGCGGAAACAGAGAACTGCTGAGAAAACGATGAAGTCGGCACTTGGTTTGCCGACTTCTCTTTAAAATCCGTGCTAAAACAGATAAATCAATGAAAAATCAATTCCGAGCTCATCTTAAATCCGATTTGAGTGCCGTTTGCGTCATTAAATCCCTAAAATCGAGCTCTTTAAGTTGATAAGATTTTATCTAAAATATTATATAAAATATTAAAATATTAAATAATAATAGGTACGTTAAATTATTAATTAATAGGTTTAATGATAATTATTTATGCATTTATCACTCCCCCCAACTTGAATCTTACTCGTCCTCGAGCAATAAGAAATTTAGAAATATGTACCAAGCTATTCCAAGAATTGATAGTTATCTTATAGTTTTTTTTTTTTTTTTTAAGATCATAAGGGAAGTACTTCATTGGATTATTAAGTTTTTTTAGTGATAAAGTGTAGTCCATAAGAATTTATAGAAGTCTTCCTTCACCAACTTTCACTTCTCTGATTAAGTCTTCTAACTTAATTTGGGTTGGGTGTAATGTCTTTTGTACTTTGGTTCTTTATTATTATTTATATGTAAAGTCAGTGCAATGTCCTAACCCCTTGCTTTCTAATTAACCCTTGTAGCGAGCTTTAGGCCAATGGCTCCCAAACCAGTTGGTTTTAGGGCATTAGGTGTAAAACACCCCTCAGACTTACTGACTCGAGTTAAAAGGCTTTAGGTAGGACTGACTCTATTTAGGTTCTTTTACATTCCCACCTTTTTACGCGAACAACATCACTTTCTTAGGTGACGGGGCCCGGTTACTCAGTGAAAAATGCTAAGAACCTAATCTATTAACTTTAAGAGAGATTTTTTTTGCTTCTTTTTTTTTTTTTTTTTTGAATAACATTTTCACCCATACCCTTATTAAGTAGATTGTACTATTAAGATCAGTGGTCAGGAGGGTCTGAAATTATTCTAAAAATTTTTCTGGGCTAAACCCTACCTTTTATTAGGTTTTCTTAATAATTTATTCCTCAGTATTTCAAAATAATAATAATAATAATAATCTAACTATTAATTCATTAATAGACTGCTTGATTAACTTCAAATCGAGACACATCTGATTATAGTTTTACTCGAGGATTTATTTATTTTCTTTTTCCTCCCCCCAACTTAATTTCCATTGTCCCTAATGGAAGAAAAATTAATTAATTTCAAGGAAAGATACTACCTGGTAGAGTATTTGAAGGTTGGAAGTTTCATTGTTGCCATCTTCTTTCAATCTGCTTCTGTTGCTCTTCTCTGGTCATACTAAAAGAACACTAAAAGAAAAGAAAGTTAAAAATAACTAATAAACTGGGTTGCCTCCCAAGAGCGCTAAGTTTAAAGTCTTCAGCCAGACTGTGCTACTTATTATGATAATGTTGGGTTCACAAGATCAATTGATTCAACAACTTCTCCATCATTAATTTCTTCTATATATGGTTTCAAACGTTGGCCATTTACTTTGAATGTATTTCCTTGCTTGGGGTCTTTAAGCTCTACAGCTCCATGGGAAAATACTTGAGTTACTATAAAAGGTCCATTCCATCGTGAACGAAGTTTTCCAGGGAAAAGGTGTAATCTTGAATTGTAAAGCCATACTTTTTGATTTGGTTCAAAAATTTTTCTAATAAATTTGTCATGATATGCTTGGTTCGTTCTTTATAAATTTTTGAGCTCTCATATGCCTCATTCGTAGCTCTTCTAACTCATTCAATTGGAGTTTTCTATTGACACCTGCATTTTTCATATCATAATTAAATTGCTTGATAGCCCAAAATGCACGGTGTTCTAATTCTACAGGTAAATGACAGGCTTTTCCAAATACGAGCCTGTAAGGAGACATTCCTATGGGAGTTTTAAATGCAGTACGATAAGCCCATAATGCATCATCCAAACGTTCTGACCAATCTTTCCTATCAGGTCTCACTGTTTTCTCAAGGATATGTTTAATTTCTCTATTTGATATTTCAACTTGGCCACTAGTTTGGGGATGATAAGGTGTAGCTACCTTATGAGTAATTCCATATTTGTTCATTAATGCTTCAAAGTGTCTATTCGTGAAATGTGTACCCCCATCACTAATTATAGCCCTTGGGCATCCAAAACGACTAAGGATATTATGCTGAATAAACTTGATTACAACTTTATGATCATTGGTTCGAGTTGCCATGGCTTCAATCCATTTTGACACATAATCAACTGCCACTAGAATGTATTCAAATCCAAAAGAGGAAGGAAATGGGCCCATAAAATCAATACCCCATACATCAAAAATTTCTACAACCAAGATAGGGTTTAGGGGCATCATGTCTTTTCGAGATATATTTCCTGTTTGTTGACATTGGAGACAATTACGGCTAAATTCATGTGCATCTTTAAAAAGAGTTGGCCAATAAAACCCACTTTGCAGTACCTTTGCTGCAGTTTTCTTTCCACTAAAATGTCCTCCACAGGCAAGAGAATGACAGAAGTTAAGTATACTTTTGAATTCACTTTGGGAACACATCGCCTAATCACCTGATCTGAACAGTACTTAAATAATTCAGGGTCTTCCCAAAAG
>UESW01002806.1:52500-94392 GCA_900491605.1 Calamus simplicifolius | reverse complement strand
TCCTCTGTGCCGCTACTCTAGGCCAACAAGGAAACACATTAAAACTATTCAAATTAGTACCATGTATCAACTGTAACATCATCAGATTTACAAACTCAATCAATCGTAACACTAGACTAAGTTACTCTACATACTGGCAAACCTCATGCCAGTAAGTTTATGTCTAACAACCTACTATGGCGATATACGCAATATAGGTTGGTTTCCTTACTAATGCTCAATGTAATAAACTCAACTATGTCATATCCATAGACTATTACTAGTTCTACACTAACCTCTCACGACTCTTAAGCCCTTCTCCAATGCCATCAGCCTCTCACAACTCTTAAGCACTTCCTCAATGCCAATAGTCTATGCTAGTAAGAATCACTCAAATACTGCTAGAATTAGTACCACGTATCAACAGTAAAACTATACACATCTCAGTGTCTAGTCCACATGCCCACATTACAACCCATATCCAACAAAGCCCATCATGTCGTATCTAAAATAAAATATCTCAATATATCATACTCATAAATCTCAGCAATGTCAAAACTATTCATAACCAAAATAATATACCATCACATATAAATAACTTCATAATAAACCATCGTACTCATTTAAAATATCCTACTAAATCCAACAATAAAATCATGATGTATGCAAGCATGCAAGACATAAAAACATATTGTATAATAATAGGTATAAAACTCCTACTTTATATCACGAATCCAAATTAATTTTCTCAATTCAAATCAGAATTTAGAATGGGTTGATTAAATCTTTAATCAATCTAGTTAAAAGCAAGCTTGCTTTGCCTTTGATTTGATGAACCCAATTCAATTGATGTAGATCAATTATTGAGTTCAATCCTAACTTAGGTTGATTAGGGTTTACATGAATTGAGTCTATTGGATCAGAACGTATGGCTAGATATTGATTCAAATCAAACTTGGATCTAAGCGGTTTCGATTAAAATCAATTGTTCAACTAGTTTGATTGAAATCAATGCAGGTTTTGATTTGGTTAACCCATATTAGCCTAGACCCAAATAGATTAGGTTTAGATTCAAGTTTAAGATCTAAATTCAATAAATCATTAAGATCATCTTAACCTAATTGATCACACCTAGACATATATTGATCAAGATTAATGGGAAGAATTTGATTCAAATTAGGATATTAATTAATTTAAAATAAGTGATCCGACTCAATTCGTAAGCCGAAGAGATTTGGTTCAAATAAATTGAGTTCAAAATCGAAAGATATATGGTTAATTAGATCAATGCCTTAATAAATCAAATCAGGTCATTGACAATTAGATCAAATAGGTTCACTAGTTTTGATTGATTGGAGTTTGATTATAATTTTGGTTCAATAAATTAAACCTAAGTCAGATTCAGATTCAGGATAGATTTACATTGATTCAAGTCATTAGTCTTTGATCGTAGCTCAAGAGATTGTTTCTTCGCTCTAACTATGGGCTATGAGGCCACCACTCTTCTGTTGCGCTACTCTTGATATATTGTTGCAATTCTTCTATCCATTGCTATTGCTGCATCAAGTCTTCAAATATCTTCTTACTTTTATAAATAAACAAAATCATCCTTATTTATTTATTTTATTATTATTACTTTCTAGCGCCCTTGTGCTACTGCGTCAGTCCGGCAAGCTCGATCAACCCTGTTCCTACTGAGGTGTGACACGGGGGCACTGGTTAAGGAGTATTTAAAGCGGCCATTTAGCTAACCTTTATGAAAAAGAAGAATGAAAGGTGAATAATGTTTAAATGACATTTAATACTTCAATTTTATATAGGAGCAAAATTCTTTAATAAATCAAAAAAAAATCTAAAATGTGATGGTATTAGCATTACAAATCTTTTATTTTTTAACAATTTTTTTAAATTTTTTTGCTGCATTAAATTGGAGTATTAAATACTATTTAAACGTTCCTCAAGTGATTCACCTTTCATTCTTATTTTAAATGGAGGGCATTAAATACCTCTTAAAAGGCACTCTTTAACAAAACCCTTGTTTAAAAGGTTAGTTAAATGAAGGCATTAAATACTTCTTAATGAGTTCCCTAAGAAAAATGGCTATTAGTATTGTTGCTATTTATATAGGCTGCTCATATTTACCATTTATTAAGAAAAAGAAAAGAAAAATCCAGCCATTAATGTCATTAATAACCTATCTATAAATTTTTTTTTTAAATGACCTATATCATTTAACATTCATGTAAGAAAAAATAGCTAGTAATATCCTTATTACTATTTATGCAAACCACACATATTTACCATTTATTAAAAAAAAAGGAAAATTCAGCCATTAATGTCATTAATAGCTTATTTATAGTTCTTTTTTAAATGAAAAAATGATCCTATATTATCTAATATTATTTAAGAAAAAATGGCTATTAATTTGTATTCTTGTTGCTATTTATATAGGCGGAGCATATTTATCATTTATTAAGAAAAAAATTCGGCCACTAATGTCAATAATAACCTATTTATATTTCTCTTTTAAATGATTCACAATTTTTGTAGTTAACGTTCCATATAGAGCTTGCTATTAGGAATTTGATTATATTTACTGATGACGCCAAATCAATCTCCGGGACTTGCTTGCAGGCGCGACGAGCTCGCTAGAGGAGCTTTCTCTTTCGAGCTTTCTCAAGCTCACGGTTGTTGCCCAGAGCACTAACTTAAGCTTCTGAGGGTTCTCGCCGTAATATTCGGCCGTGAAACTTCTTGCAGGCTTTGAAAACAAAGGAAAGGCTTCGATATTTCTGTGGAGGAACGGCCGATGCTTAAGAACGCCGATTCAAAATGATCGGGCATCAACATTTACAACCTTCATCCATACATGCAGGAGTCATTGCTGCTGCCGAAGCACAACCAACCATCCAATATTTATCGATCAGCATGGTTGATTATCGACCCATCTACAAAGGCACCCCCAAGGTTATCCAAGCTGCTACAAATGCACCTGTTGTGTTGCCAAAGACCCGAACAATAGCAAATTGCCAAAGACCCGAACAATAACTAACAACCTATCGGATCAATTGCACCATTCCTGGCATTAGCACCTGCGTCTTCCAACCTAAGACTTGGAACTGTGACTCATGCGGTTGATTTTTCCTAATGATTAAGGCATGATAAAGTTTCACATGTGGCTTCCTCATTTGGGAGCACATAGAAAATAATAAGAATTTAAATAAAAATAAATTTGGTTACCAGATAAGGGTGAATAAGTTTGGTATCTCTATGCTGGGCTCCTTTGTCATACAATTATTGGAATTTGAATTATCTTATTTGCAATTTGTCACACCTTGATTGCATATAATTGGATTTTATTCTGTGTTAGAGGTGATTTTAATGATCATTTCATAACTTCATCAGCAAGCCACAATGAAGAAGATTGCATCGCTTATTGAACTGATTAAATTTTTAATAAAATAAAAGTAAATACAATTAATTTGGATAAATTATTCTCTATTTTCTAGTACTTATGTAACATCTAGAAATTTCTAATCGTTGCAATCTCTCGAGAAATTATGTAATGAGAATAGTATTTGAGCTATATTGAAAGTTTCTGATGATTTCAATGAGTTATTGGTTGTTTTTGGCCTTTTCATAAATGTTATAATGAAATGTTTGGAGGTTAAAATGTATTAGAACAAATTTTTTAAAAGTTTTCTGACTATTACATGCATGATCACGTGAAGAGAAGTATGAAAAGGAAGGGAGTTTGATAAAGTTGTCAGCTATAGAGCCGACTACTTGAACCAAGCTCTTTGTCTTAATTTCAAAGGGAAAAGGAGGCCACAGTGGTGGGCTCGCCGACTACTTCGTAATTATATAGCCGACTAATTGGAGGGTTGAAGGCAAGTAGTTGGCTATAGAGCCGACTACTTGAGGATTTTGAGAAAAGTAGTAGACTATATAGCCAATTACTTGAGGAAAATTGGATGGAAAAGAAAAAGGAAAGGGGAGATTGATGAGAGTGGAAATAAAATAATAATAGATGAAGAGTGAGGAAGAACCATGTGGACTTTGAAAAGTATACCTTAAGAGTTGCCAAAGGCAAAATGAAGATTTTCTTGGGTCATTTAAAACCTACTAATCCATTTCTTAGCCTTTAAGCCACTTGAAGAAAGGAGAGAAAAGAAAGAAAAGAGAAAGGAAGAGCTCAGCCATGAGGGAAGAAGGAAAAGAAAGGAAAAAAAGAAGAAGAAGCAGGAAAAGAGAAAAAGAAGAAGAGAAGAGGAAAAAGAGAAGAGGAGGAAGGAAGGAGCTTGATAGCTTAGCCATTTCCTAAGGTAAACTCTAACTTTCCTAAGTTTTAGCATGATGTTAGAATTCATGGTTAGTGGTAAATAAAATGATAGCATGTGTATTTGAGTATGAAAGGGTAAAAAAATTATATTATGATTATGGTTAGGTCATGTAAACTTAGTTGTATGTACCCCTGATCAGACTTATGTGGTGACTTAGGTTCAGAGAATTATTTCAGGGAGTTGGAACAAGAGAGTGTAAGATAACCTATGCAGGCAGATTTATGCAATCTATTAATTTTTTTAAAAAAAATAATGGAATTAATGATAAATCGATCAAATCGATTTATCTATCTACCTACATCAGGAACTAACAGGATAATAATGCATCTAAATGATATCAAAAAGTTAGAAAGCAAAACATAAAACCATTTTATGTTAATGATTTGATCATTATCAAATTACATTAAGGTGCTTTACCTTTACAAACTGCTGGATGATTGAAGAGAAGAACTCTTTAAGCCACACATATGTATGGCCTCTATAGGTAGTTCACACCAGGGCTCTTTCCTGATCAAATTCTTCGAAGTGCTAGCTCCTTAGGATCCACGAAGGCTGATCTCCTTCTTCTCCCTTTGGACACCAAGATGGTCTTGTAGCTGAAGGAGAACTAGTATAGGTAGAAGAGGAACCCTTTCCCAAACTACTCTTTACTCATCCGAAAACTTAATCCTCAAAAATCCCACACTAAGGTAGAAAACCTTTTTAAAGTTAGAAAATCCTCCAAAAATTCTTCTCTCTCGTCACCACCTACTATAACCCTTATATAAAGGTTAGCATGAAAGGAAGAGGTTTGAAAGGTGGAAGGATTTGTGGAGACTGTAAGAGGTTTGGAAGGTGGAGGGACTTGGAAAGAGGTTGTATGTTTGGAAGGTGGAGGGACTTTAGGAGAGGGTTAAGGAGAAAACATTATTTAGCTTTAGGTGTTACAAATTAGTTCTAGATTTAAATTCTGAATTCCAACCGTAATAGGATTAAATCTAAATTCTAAAGTTATACTTAAAAAGAATTCCAAATTTAAACTCAAGACTAATTTCAGCAAAAATTAAAATTTGAATTTGAAATTCAAATTCGAATGCAATAAAAGGAAAGAAAGAGTGCATGGTTAAGTCCAATCCAATTAGACCCTAAACTAAAACATATTTGGCTTGACTCAATCATCGATCAACCTTTAGATCAGAAAGAAAACCCCTATAGTGTGTGACCCCATAGGTTTGAACACTAAGTCGGTAGTACCATAATATTTCTAGCACCAATCGAAGTCGTCATCTAGCAATGACGCCCGACGTTCGGATAGGTCAAAGATTACAAAGCAATAATCTAAATCCTTTGGCAAATGGTTACCATATAATTCATCCCTTTGACCTCATAATGCTCAGGATGACTTAGGGTTTAACTGCCAATCCTTAATTAGCACATCCATAATATGCCTCAACCTTACAAGTCCTATGACTCCTCACAAGAACCACTCTGGCCAAGGTTTTGCTAAGTTGAGACATAGTGAGACATTTACTCCAAACTATTTGGAGGGATCAATCCCATCTTGATCCACCACTGCTCCATACGTACTTGACTGTACTCGAATACCTTTCTTCACTGGATTAAAAATCTAGGTAGTCTTGCACCAAAGCACAGTGAGTTGCTTGCAAGTTATCATGGTGATTTTAGGTTCGAGGGACATTTATATCCATATCCCTTTACGAGCAACCCTTGGAGAAGGAAGCTTTGCAAGTGGGTCACGTTTAATGAAATGTCATACATTTCACAGTATGCCATACCAATGTCTCCACACTCCTTGGTTAAGAGGACAACCAACCTATATGATATACATCAACCTATACTTGATACGCTGTCATCCTATAACAATGTATCCTTTGGTTGCAAACAGTTTTAAGAACTACTCGATATATCCTCTCTATATCGAATGCAAGGCAGTTCTAAGGACTCCATTACACAAGAGCTTTTTATAGGAAAATGTAAATGATAGCATGTGCACTGGCATTTCCCCACCCCCGGGATCCTTCCCGGTCTCGGGGTGGGGTCATCATCTCTTGACCCCGAGACCTCCCACCGGTCTCGGGTGCACTGGCATTTCCCCACCCTCGGGACCCTTTCCGGTCTCGGGGTGGGGTCATCATCTCTTGACCCCGAGACCTTCCACCGGTCTCGGGGTGCACTGGCATTTCCCCACCCCCGGGACCCTTTTCGGTCTCAGGGTGGGGTCATCATCTCTTGACCTCGAGACCTCCCACCGATCTCGGGGTGCACTGGCATTTCTCCACCCCCAGGACCCCTTCCGATCTCGGGGTGGGGTCATCATCTCTTGACCCCGAGACCCTCCACCGGTCTTGGGGTGCACCGGCATTTCCCCACCCCCGGGACCCCTTCCGGTCTCAGGGTGGGGACATCATCTCTTGACCCCAAGACCCCCACCGGTCTCGGGGTGCACTGGCATTTCCCTACCCCAGGACCCCTTTCGGACTCGGGGTGGGGACATCATCTCTTGACCCCGAGACCCCCCACCGGTCTCGGGGTGCACCGGCATCTCCCCATCCCCGGGACCCCTTCTGGTCTCGGGGTAGGGTCATCAGCAATTGGCATGCAGTTCAACCGTCGAAAGAAATGACGACTTCAGGCCGCACGACGCACCCACGTGACCCTCCGTACGCCCGTGATTGCACCCCGTTACGGAGGGCCATACCTCATAACGGCGTATGGTGCATTGCATGTCCCTGTGCATGGCCATGCCTCACTACGGCGTACGATTCGCTATCGCTTGCAACTGTGCTCGGTCATATCATCCGATGGCGCGCACTGAATGCCTTCGCGGCTGTTGGACACGTATAACACCACGTCGGCAAGCGGCACGGGATGTCTCCGGCATGTGCAGCGATGGTACGACGGTGATCTTCCGAGACGGTGAGATAGGATATTCGGACAGGTATAAAAGCATGTGCTCGCACCGTAAGTAGGGATCTGAACTCTGGTTTTCTGAGCTTTTTTCCTCCCAGCAAAACCATAACCGCCTTAGTTCTTTTCCGCTGAGCGGTTCTTTGTCTGAGCCCAAGTGACTGACTTGATCATCGGAGGGTCCCTACCGGTATCACCGGTCTCCGAGGACTTATCTTGCAGGGCTCCGAGGAGAAGGACGTCTGTCTTCCCCGACGTTCGAGGAAGGTGACTTGGTGTCATCAGATTGACGCGCCAGGTAGGGGGGTGTAAGAAAGACGTCGAGCCAGCAGCTTACCTTTTTCTCCTTTCTTCAAGATCTTAAGGTCATGGTGACGACTCGGACGAAGGGAGTTTCAGCCAGTCGCGCTGGGGGCAGCGCTGCGGGGCCGGTCCACCCGCGGAAGCCCCCCCGACTCTCGCATCCAGTATTCGGAGCCTCTGCATCTCCGGGGAGCAGGGCCTTCTGCTCCGCAGAATGACGCTCCTGCGCCTGCTCCGCAGCAACTCCAGGAAGATCGACTCACTGCCCTGGCCACGCAGGTCCAGTCTTTGGCGGCGATGGTTCAGGGCCTACAGCACCAGCTGGCGGCCTTGCAGCAGCCGGAGCCAAATCCGTCTGTCCCGGGGTGGTGCAACCCAGCCAGCATTCCTCCGTCGGAGATCACCGGTTCCTGCGGATCGTGCCACCGATCCCCGCCAAGCCTCACCACCGTGAAGCCTCTAAAAGACCCCGGTCTCCCTCTCGCCACACTAGTGTTTCTCCTAAGCGGCGGCACGGGAAGGAGGCGGAGCGCCGCGCCGGCATCACCGCCCTCGTTCTTCTTCCGAATCTTCGGGGGAGGGCTCTTTTGATGGCCGGATGCCTCGTCGAGCCGAGCGTCGACTCGAGGAGTGTAATCAGAAGCTGGAGGAGCTTAGCCGTCGGATCACCCACCTGCCAAAGACAGACTACGACAGTCGGCCTCCCTTGTCTCGCCGCATCATGGAGGAGCCCATCTCTACCAGGTTCCGCCTTCCTCAACTAGATCCATACGACGGGACCACGGACCCCCTGGACCATTTGGAGAGCTATAAGGTACTCATGCAAGTCCAGGGGGCCACTGATTCACTTATGTGCATTGCTTTCCCGGCCACTCTGAAGAAGGCTGCTCGAGCTTGGTACTCTCGTCTGCCGCCACGAAGCATCGACTCCTTCCGCCAGTTGGAGAGGGCTTTCCTGGCCCATTTTGATGCCTGCCGGAAGATCCCGAGGGTGGCGGACAGTCTCTTTGCCGTTCAGCAGAAGAATGGCGAGCCTTTGCGGGATTATGTTGCCCGGTTCAAAGAAGCAGCCCTGGAGGTCTACAACCTGGAAGACTCGGTGGCTACCCTGGCTTTGAAGCGGGGGCTCCGCCCTTCTCGCTTCGCATATTCTCTTGACAAGAAGCCGCCGGGCTCTTACTCGAACTTCTGATCCGGGCCCAGAAATACATCCGGGCGGACGAGGCCGACTTTTCCCGGCGCGAAGCTGGCGGGAGTGTCCCCAGGAAGCCGACCCAGCCGGAGCCTGCAGAAGTCCGCCCCAGGAGGCCCGAGCCTCCTCGCCGGCCAGACAACCGTCCTCGACCCCCTGCACCGAGAGACGGACCCTACACCCCATTGCTCGCCCCAATATCTCAGATCCTGCTCGAGATTGAAGGGGAGTCTTATCTGCAGCGCCCTCCTCCCATCAACCCGAAGATCCCCCGGAACAAGAACCTCTACTGCCGCTACCACCGGGACCATGGCCACGACACCGACGATTGCCGTCAGCTGAAGAAAGCTATTGAAGACCTTATTCAGCGGGGCCACCTGGGAAAGTTCGTCAGAGGAGTAACCCGGGAGCTCCCGGCCCATCAGCGCCCACGCCACCGGTGATCGACAATGCCCCGACGGAGAAGACGGTGGCGATGATTTCCTGGGGGGCAGGAGGCCCGTCGAAGAAACCAAGGGGGGAGGGGGGAGCTGAAACTGTAATTCCTTTTTTCGAAAAGGACTTGGATGGGGTTGTAAATAAGGATGATGATAGCGTCGTCGTATCCATGACGATCGCTAAGCACCCTGTAAAAAGAATCTTAGTTGACAGTGGGAGCTCCGTAGATGTTTTAAACTACGATGCCTTTGTTCGTATGAACTTGTCGCATGATCTGCTTCGACCTGTCGCCACGCCTTTGATGGGGTTCACAGGAGATTCCGTGAAGGTTGAAGGGGAAATCACTCTTCCCGTAACGGCTGGTACGGCTCCGTGCCAAAGCACTGTTCTCATAAAGTTCTTGGTGGTTCGTGTGCCCCTCGCATACAATGCGATCCTCGGGAGGCCTGGGCTCAACCTCTTGGATGCCATCATATCCACCAAGCGGCTCCTCGTGAGGTTCCCAACCAGCAGAGGGGTCGGCGAGATGCGAGGAGAGCAGGGTCTACCGGCACTTTGCTATCACTTGGCCCCTAGCCCTCAAGAGACGGCACCTGCACCGGCACCTGAGGCGCTTGACCCGCGAGACTTGGAAAAAGGGGGGAGCCGGCCGAGCGGCTGCTCACTTTCCCCCTCGGGGAGGACTCCGCGCGGATGGTCCGGGTTGGAGCCTTACTTCCGGAGGAAGCTCGTGACCGACTCCTTACCTTCCTGCGGGTCAACGCGGACATCTTCGCATGGTCAGCATCCGACATGCCGGGGATTCCGGAGGAGGTAATTACGCACCAGCTCAACATCCGGCCGGGGTGCCGGCCCGTCAGGCAGAAGAAAAGGAGTTTTGCCCCTGACCGACAGAAGGCCGTTGATGAGGAGGTGCGGAAGCTGCTGGCGGCTGGCCACATCCGCGAGGTGCGTTACCCGGACTGGCTAGCGAACGTCGTAATGGTTCGCAAGGCCAGCGGAAGCTGGAGGATGTGCGTGGATTTCACCGACCTCAACAAGGCGTGCCCCAAGGACAGCTTCCCGCTGCCCCGAATCGACCAGCTGGTGGACGCCACCTCCGGGCATGAGACTCTCAGTTTCATGGATGCGTTCTCGGGGTATAACCAAATCAAGATGAGCCCGGCGGATGAAGAAGCAACTTCCTTTATCACAGAGAAGGGGATTTATTGTTACAGGGTGATGCCTTTTGGATTGAAAAACGCCGGGGCCACTTATCAAAGATTAATGAACAAGGTCTTTGAGGACCAGCTAGGGCGCAACATGGAGGTTTATGTGGATGACATGCTGACCAAGAGCACCAGTGCGGCGGACCATGTAGCTGACCTCGAGGAGACTTTCAACAATTTGCGTCGGTATCGGATGAAGCTCAACCCCCACAAATGCGCCTTTGGAGTAGCAGCAGGCAAGTTCCTGGGTTTTATGGTGACCCAGCGAGGGATTGAAGCCAACCCCGACAAGATTAGGGCTATCCTGGAGATGAGGCCCCCAGCCAATAAGAAGGAAGTGCAGCGCCTAACGGGGAGGGTGGCGGCCTTGAGTCGTTTCATGTCAAGGTCGGCAGAAAGGTGCCTGCCCTTCTTTAAGGCGCTGCGCAAGGTCAACGGCTTCGAATGGACAAAGGAGTGTCAGGGCTCCTTTGAGGAGTTGAAGCAGTTTCTCTCCACTCCTCCGCTGTTGTCCAAGCCTGAAATGGAGAGGAGCTCTTTTTATATCTAGCCGCTTCCCCCGAGGCTGTCAGCTCCGTACTCGTGCGCATGGATGCGACGGGGCCCAGAAGCCAATCTATTACACAGCAAAGTACTCCATGATGCTGAGACCAGGTATTCAAGAACCGAGAAGATTATCTTCGCCTTGGTGGTCTCTACTCAGCGCCTCCGGCCTTACTTCCAAGCCCATCCCATCGTGGTGCTTACGGACCAGCCCCTTCGAGCTATCTTGTCTCGCCCCGACACCTCCGGTCGGTTGGCTAAGTGGGCCATTAAGCTAAGTGAGTTCGACCTGTCCATCCGGCCAAGGTCAGCCATGAAGTCTCAGGTGTTGGCGGATTTCCTGTCGAGTGTTCCTGGACCGAGAGGGATATGGAGGGGGTGCGGCCGAGGAGTGTGCGGACTCTCCCTCATCTGAGGAGGCGGGGGACTGGATCCTGCATGTGGATGGAGCGGCAAACTCTCAAGGAAGCGGAGCCGGACTCATTCTCGCGAGCCCAGAGGGAGACGTAGTGGAGTACGCTCTCAGATTCCAGTTCCCAGCAACTAATAATCAGGCGGAGTACGAAGCCTTGCTAGCGGGATGAGGTTAGCCGAGGGGCTAGGTGCCGGGCGTTTGAGGGCCTACATGGACTCTCAACTTGTTTTTGGACAGATCACCGGGGAATACGAAGCTAGGGACCCAACCATGTCCCGATACTTGAGCAAGGTGCAGTCCCAGGCATCTCATTTCTCTTACTTCCACGTCAGCTATATCCCAGAGCGGAGAATGCTAGGGCCGATGCACTGTCCCGTCTGGCCACTTCGGTCGACGGAACGTTGGGAAGGACATATGTGGAACACCTACAAGTCCCGAGCACCGAGGCCGCGGATGAAGCACTGCCGGTGGAGCAAGAGCCCTCCTGGATGGACGCCTACATCCGGTTTTTGACTGACGGTACCCTCCCGGAGGACCCCGCTGAGGCCAAGCTGCTCAGGCGGAGGGCCCCGAGATTCTTGATGATGAACGGAAAGCTTTATTGGAGATCCTTCTCATACCCAGTTCTCAGGTGTGGGGTCGGCCGAATCAGATTACATCCTCAAAGAGATCCACGAAGGTATATGCGGGAGTCACCTGGGGGGCAGAGCCCTAGCCTTCAAGGCCCTGCGCCAAGGATACTTCTGGCTGACGATGAAGGAGGACGCGGCTGAGCTTGTTAAAAAATGTGATAGCTGTCAACATCACACTAATATCCAGCGACAGCCGACGTCTCACCTGACCCCCTTGGTGGCACCTTGGCCCTTCGCCCAGTGGGGTATGGATATCCTGGACCATTTCCCCGGCCTTCGGACAGTGAAAGTTCCTCTTGGTAGCGGTGGATTACTTCACCAAGTGGGTTGAAGCCGAGGCCTTGGCCAAGATTACCGAAAGCAAAGTGAGATCCTTCTTCTGGAAGTCCATCATATGTCGGTTTGGACTGCCGCACACATTAGTCACTGATAACGGCCGGCAATTTGACAATGCGCCCTTCCGGAGTTCTGCTCTGAGCTGGGTATCCATCAGAGGTTCACTTCCGTCAGGCATCCTCAAACCAACGGGGCAGCCGAGGTGACTAATCGGATCATTCTCCAGGGGCTGAGATCTCGGCTAGATGGCTGCAAGGGGCGATGGGTGGAGGAGCTCCCCAACATGCTATGGGCCTACCACACAACGCCGCGAGCCCCCACCGGCGAAACGCCGTTCAGCTTAGTCTTTGGCTCTGAAGCTGTTATCCAGTAGAGGTTGGTGCACCAAGCCCTCGGGTGGAAGCATACAGCGAGGAAGGTAACCCTGACCAACTGCGAGCCAACCTCGACCTGGTTAAGGAGGCGCGAGACGGGCGCGGCTTCGAATGGCGGCCTACCGGCAGCGGGCCGCAAAGTACTACAATGCTCATGTGCGCCCCGGATGTTCCTGCCAGGAGATCTGGTCCTTCGACGGGCGGAGGTCTCGAAGCCAGCTGAGGGAGGCAAGCTAGCCCAAATTGGGAAGGGCCTTACCGGATCGCCGAAACACTCCGCCACGGAGCTTATAAAATTGAGAACTTGATGGGATGCACTCCCCAGAACTTGGAATGCGGATAACCTTCGTCGGTATTATCAGTAATGTATTCCTCCTCTCATGTCAAGTATCGCCCCTGTATTCACTTGGGTTTCCGCCCCTCATTCAATATTAATGGGATTCAATGTTAGATACTGAAATTTTCACAGAAAAGCCCTGCACCAGCCAGGCATGAAGCCCGACGCCCGTCGGCACCTAAAGCCCTGGTCCAGCCAGGCAAAAGCCCGACACCCGTCGGCACCAAAGCCCTGCACCAGCTAGGCATAAAGCCCAGTGTACCACTGGCAGAGCGGTGTACCACCGGCTCTCAGCAACAAAAGCTTGACCCTGGTCGGCACCAAAGCCCTGCACCAGCCAGGCATAAAGCCCAGTGTACCACTGGCAGAGCGATGTACCACCAGATCTCAGCAACAAAAGCCCGACCTTGGTCGGCACCAAAGCCCTGCACCAGCTAGGCATAAAGCCCAGTGTACCACTGGCAGAGCGGTGTACCACCGGCTCTCAGCAACAAAAGCCCGACCCTGGTCGGCACCAAAGCCCTGCACCAGCCAGGCATAAAGCCCAGTGTACCACTGGCAGAGCGGTGTACCACCGGCTCTCAGCAACAAAAGCCTGACCCTGATCGGCACCAAAGCCCTGCACCAGCCAGGCATAAAGCCCAGTGTACCACTGGCAGAGCAGTGTACCACCGGCTCTCAGCAACAAAAGCCCGACACTGGTCGGCACCAAAGCCCTACACCAGCCAGGCATAAAGCCCAGTGTACCACTGGCAGAGCGGTGTACCACCGGCTCTCAGCAACAAAAGCCCAACCCTGGTCGGCACCAAAGCCCTGCACCAGCCAGGCATAAAGCCCAGTGTACCACTGGCAGAGCGATGTACCACTAGCTCTCAGCAATAAAAGCCCGATCCTGGTCGGCACCAAAGCCCTACACCAGCCAGGCATAAAGCCCAGTGTACCACTAGCAGAGCGGTGTACCATCGGCTCTCAGCAACAAAAGCCCAACCCTGGTCGGCACCAAAGCCCTGCACTAGCCAGGCATAAAGCCCAGTGTACCACTGGTAGAGCGGTGTACCACCGGCTCTCAGCAACAAAAGCCCGACCATGGTCGGCACCAAATCCCTGCACCAGCCAGGCATAAAGCCCAGTGTACCACTGGCAAAGCGGTGTACCACCAGCTCTCAGCAACAAAAGCCCGACCCTGGTCGGCACCAAAGCCCTGCACCAGCCAGGCATAAAGCCTAGTGTACCATTAGCAGAGCGGTGTACCACCGGCTCTTAGCAACAAAAGCCCGACCCTGGTCGGCACCAAAGCCCTACACCAGCCAGGCATAAATCCCAGTGTACCACTGGCAGAGCGGTGTACCACCGGCTCTCAGCAACAAAAGCCCGACCCTGGTCGGCACCAAAGCTCTGCACCAGCCAGGCATAAAGCCCAGTGTACCACTGGCAGAGCGGTGTACCACCATCTCTCAGCAACAAAAGCCCGACACCCGTCGGCGCCCAAAGCCCTGCGCTAGCCAGGCACGAAGCCCGACACCCGTCGGCACCTAAAGCCCCGCCTCGGATGGCACAAGAAGCTTCAGGCTTGCTGAACTTAAAGCCCGACACCCGACGGCACAAAGTCCTGCCGATCAGATAAAAGCCCAACACCCGACGGCATAAAGTCCCGTCGGTCAGATAAAAGCCCAACACCCGACGACACAAAGTCCCGCTGGTCAGATAAAAGCCGACCCCGTAGACACCAAAAGTCATGCGACTATTTAGTACAAGGTCCAACACTCGGCAGGGCATTGCGCCGATGGCCTCGAGGAGCCCGTACCTAACCTCTGGCTGCCAGTGTTTCCGCTCCGAAAAACTTACCCTCCCTGGTCCTAACTTTCGGGTCTAAACAGTTGGGGCGAAATAGCGCGAGTTGAGAGTTGTCCCCCGGTGCTATTGGAACTAATGGGATCACAGGGCTACGTGTCGTCAATCGATGAAGTTCATGATAAGACAGAATGCATTTTGAAGAATGTTTTCATTAATTGGAAAGGACTACAAAATGCTGACGTTGTCGGACTTGTAAAAAAGAAAGATCAAAACAACAAGAGTGCGAGCTCACGGCTCTGCCGGTGCGGGCTCATCATCAGAAGGGGCCAAGTCAGACAAACGCTCCAGCTCAACCTCCAGGGCCTGGGGGAAGTTCAGGTCCCTGGCCACCTTCTCCTTGCCATGCTGGAACCCGTCGAGGAATACAGCCGCCGAGGCTTCGGCCAGGTCATCTGTGAAGCGCCCGGACGTCTTGCACTCCTCTATGAGCCCAGCGGCCCAGACCTTCTCTGCAGCAAGGGCTTCCGTGGCAACCCTTTCAGCCTCCCGGGCGTGGCTCACCTCCTCTTTGGATTGGCTCACCTCCTCTTTAGACCGGCTGACCTCCTCCTTAGCCGCTCGTGCCTCTTCTGTCGCCGCGCCCGCTTGATCTTCGGCCTCCCGAAGGGCTGAGGTTAGCTCAAAGATATGAATGTCCCTGGCCATTACAGCGTTCTCAGCCTCCGTCATTTGGAGGAGCGCTGCGCGTGCACGGTTGGATTCAATCTCTGCTCGGCTATCGGTGGCCTATACCTCGTTCGCCCAGGCGCTTCTGGCCGACTCCAGCGACTTCTTGGCCACCTCCGTGCGGCACCGAGCCTCCTCAACTTCCTTATGCTTCTCCCACAGAAGGACCTTCCCATCGCGCATTGCTTCCCTGGCGGCCCTTAGGGAGTTGCAATCTGCGCGCGTAAGCTCCAGGTCAACTGAAGGAAGGGAATAAAAGGTAAAGGGCAAGAAGATCACTTACCCTAACGACAGCAGCATAGGAGTCCTGAAAGAACGCGCTCACTTTCTGGTGACTGACGTCCTCCAGGATCTCAGGGACAAAGATCGGGTCCAGGACTCGCTCAGCCCAGCGACCGTCGTTCAGGGAGTCTCGGGGTGGCCCGGGCTCGCCCCCACCTCGCTCCGTCATTTCGGCTGTCCCCAGTTCGGTGCGTGGGCCACTCCTGGCCGACCCCTCAGGGGGTGGACTCACGGGAGTAGATGGTCCCTCACCCCAATCCCTGGTGGCATCCGGTGGGGTCGGTCCCCCAGGAGCCGGGGGCTCTTCGGTCAATATGGGCCCCTCCGTGGCTGCTCCTCAACGGCGACTCCCGTGGTTGTCCCCACCCCTGGTGGAGTGTCGGCCGTGAGGTCAACCTCCGAATAGCGGGACATCTTGCGGAGCCGGGGGTGGGGAGACTTGAGCTAGTGGAAGGGCCCGAGCCATCAGACGCTTCGGGGCTGGGGCCTGCTGACCCCTGGATGGTCCTTCCCGGGCCCTCTTCTTGGAGGCAGCCCTCAGCAGCTTTGCCGCCGGTATCTTCATGGCTGCATAGCATCAGTTGAGTTTTTTTAATTAAAAAAAAAAAGAAAGAAGAGAAAGAGGGGGAGAGAAGCAAAATTTTCGGCTAAGGATGGAGAGGACTTACCCCTGTGGGAGATGAGACCCGCCGACTCCAGGTTATCCTCCGACAGCAATAGGGTGTATCGGGGGATCTCGGTGGCCAGCAACAGCCCCAATGCCTCCCGTCCCCAGGGTGGATGGCAACGGCGTTCCCCCAGAGGTCGGGGTCCCCCCACTGGGGCCTGACTTGGTCAACATTCGCAAAAAAGAAACAGAATTTTCATCCCTTAATTGAAGAAGGAAGGGGAGTTTTAGGACCCGATTGGGTCGGGGCAGAAATAGCCACCAGCCCTTTTGGGCCCGAAGGGTGTAGAAAGAACGAAAAAGGCTGATTCGGGGGTAATGTTCAGGCGATAGTAAGGATGACAAAGGCACAGATGATGCGATAGGAGTTTGGAACTAATTGAGAGGGGGTCAAGGAATAATAGTTAAGGAGGTTGACAAAAAAAGGCGGAAAGGATGGGCGGAGACCTGCCCTTAGGCAGATCTCATAGAGGGCCACCCGACCGAGTCGGGAGGAAATGACCCTATCGTCGGGAGTTGGCAAGAAAAGCTCAACGTCCCGGGGGACCTGATAGTGGGCCCGGATTTTTTTCAAATCCAGCCGCGTCATCGTGGAGGTCGTCCCCTCTGGGGACCCCTCCACCGTCGAGGAGGCGCCGTCCTCCGACCGGCGGCCCCTCGATGGGGCTCCACCGGTGGCCCGTCGCCGGGCCAGGGGGACGTGGTCCTCTGAATCAGAGGACCACTCAATCGAAGGGGAAGGAGCAGGAGAGGTACGATACCTCTCGGAAGGAGGACGATCCTCAGAACCGTCCTCCGAGGTCCAGGAAGGAGAACTCATGAGCAGAGGGACAGAGTCTAGGATGGGGGAAGAGCTGACCTGAAAGGGAGGAAACCAGACGCAGGCCCGCAGGTTACAGGGGAGGTCGGAGCGTAGGCGCAGAGGGAGACGATGACGAGAAGCGGTAAGACGTCAATTCGACTCCTCGCTTAGCTTTATCAGATTTTTAAATCATCCCGCCACGTCAGCTACATGGCCCCTTGCCATAGGCTGGCTCGCCTCGAGGGACACCCAGTGCGTGGCACGGCACGCCCCCGGCCAATGGTGGGACACCGCTGACATCGCCATAATGAAAGGTAATGATGATGCGGCTTTTCACGCAAACTTCGAAGAGCTCGTTCCCTTTCGAGGTCGATCATGGCGGGCACAGCGTACGAAGGGCCGCCTCCTTGCATTCCCCAGGCCGTCCGCATAAAAGATGAGGACGAGGGATCAGCCACATGGAGAACACCCCTTGCGCCTCAACGGTGGGACCCGCTTGCCCCAGGGGTGAGGGGGCATCTGATATGACTGATCCCGCATCGTTAGGATAAAAGGTAACGGCGGCTAATGACCCCGAGACCCCCATCGGTCTCGGGGTGCACCGGCATTTCCCCACCCCCGGGACCCCTTTCGGTCTCGGGGTGGGGACATCATCTCTTGACCCCGAGACCCCCACCGGTCTCGGGGTGCACTGGCATTTCCCCACCCCCAGGACCCCTTTCGGTCTCGGGGTGGGGTCATCATCTCTTGACCCCAAGACCCCCCACCGATCTCGGGGTGCACCGGCATTTTCCCACCCCTTGGACCCCTTTCGGTCTCGGGGCAGGGACATCATCTCTTGACCTCGAAACCCCCACCGGCCTCGGGGTGCACTGGCATTTCCCCACCCCCGGGACCCCTTCCGGTCTCGGGGTGGGGTCATCATCTCTTGACCCCGAGACCCCCCACTAGTCTTGAGGTGCACCGG
The DNA here is from genome assembly GCA_900491605.1 of Calamus simplicifolius. NCBI lineage: Eukaryota > Viridiplantae > Streptophyta > Magnoliopsida > Arecales > Arecaceae > Calamus > Calamus simplicifolius. Next base: position 76,147 of record UESW01002806.1, on the reverse strand, counting down.
CATTTCCCCACCCCCGGGACCCCTTCCGGTCTCGGGGTGGGGACATCATCTCTTGACCCCGAGACCCCCCACCGGTCTCGGGTGCACTGGCATTTCCCCACCCCCGGGACCCTTTCCGGTCTCGGGGTGGGGTCATCATCTCTTGACCCCGAGACCTTCCATCGGTCTCGGAGTGCACTGGCATTTTCCCACCCCCGGGACCCTTTCCGGTCTCGGGGTGGGGTCATCATCTCTTGACCCCGAGACCTCCCACCGGTCTCGGGGTGCACTGGCATTTCCCCACCCCCGGGACCCCTTTTCGGTCTCGGGGTGGGGTCATCATCTCTTGACCCGAGACCTCCCACCGGTCTCGGGGTGCACTGGCATTTCCCCACCCCCGGGACCCCTTCCGGTCTCGGGGTGGGGTCATCATCTCTTGACCCCGAGACCCCCCCCCGGTCTCGGGGTGCACCGGCATTTTCCCACCCCCGGGACCCCTTCCGATCTCGGGGTGGGGACATCATCTCTTGACCCCGAGACCCCCACTGGTCTCGGGGTGCACTGGCATTTCCCCACCCCTGGGACCCCTTCCGGTCTCGGGGTGGGGACATCATCTTGACCCCGAGACCCCCCATCGGTCTCGGGGTGCACCGGCATCTCCCCATCCCCGGGACCCCTTCTGGTCTCGGGTAGGGTCATCAGCAATTGGCATGCAGTTCAACCGTCGAAAGAAATGACAACTTCAGGCCGCACGACATACCCACGTGACCCTCCGTATGCCCGTGATTGCACCCCGTTACGGAGGGCCATACCTCATAACGGCGTATGGTGCATTGCATGTCCCTGTGCATGGCCATGCCTCACTACGGCGTACGATTCGCTACCGCTTGCAACTGTGCTCGGTCATATCATCCGACGGCGCGTACTGAATGCCTTCGTGGCTGTTGGACACATATGACACCACGTCGGCAAGCGGCACGGGATGTCTCCAGCATGCGCAGCGATGGTACAACAGTGATCTTCCGAGACTGTGAGATAGGATATTCGGACAGGTATAAAAGCACGTGCTCGCACTGTAAGTAGGGATCTGAACTCTGATTTTCTGAGCTTTCTTCCTCCCAGCAAAACCCTAACCACCTCAGTTCTTTTCCGCTGAGCAGTTCTTTGTCTGAGCCCAAGTGACTGACTTGATCGTCAGAGGGTCCCTACCGCTATCATCGGTCTCCGGGGACTTATCTTGCAGGGCTTCGAGGAGAAGGATGTCCATCTTCCTTGACGTTCGAGGAAGGTGACTTGGCGTCATCAAGTAGTATATAAATTGATTCAGTCTAAAGACTTGGACTTTAGTCTAAAGATTCTTCCACTATTTTGTTCAAATTGGCAGCCTCTATACCCCAATTCGAAGAATTATTCTTAATTCTTTAGTGGGCACTAAGATCTACAAGACTACATACAGGCCCAAGTGAAGCTTGGCTAACTCATATGTATCTAAGAGTAGATTCAAAACCAATTGTTTTTTCAAACAATTCTTAGCGTTCAGTTTTGCCCCATGTTCCTCTTCAGCAGGCATGGAGTGCCTCCACTAAAAGTTTTGGTTAGGTCTAACCATTAAATAATATAATCAGTGCAACCTATCTATAGACAACCAAGCCCGAGTGAAGTTCAAACCCACCTAACTGTCTATTTAATAATTACGCTGACTTATCATATAATGAATGATAATTTTGATGGTTGACAAGCACTAGGCATGGAGTGCCTTCAATAATTATCAAGACATCAGACTCATTATCACTCACCTTAATGGGAGGCTATGATCTAGTTATCATATAACTATTTCATTTTAAGGACCTAATAATTTTAGAGGATTTAATAATCTAAAGATAAATTGACTAATCAAGTTCTCCCACTGAATCTATGAAGTCAGTAGAATGAAACAAGATTAAGTCAGGTTAAGTGGCATCTAAATCAGTCAGACTGATTTCCTTACATGCATGGGTTAACTCGAATCAGGTAAATGATTTGAATCATAAATGGTTCACCATGTTGACCAGGGTAAGTGAGACCGATGGAAGGGATATGCCATTAACTCGTTATAGACGCATCAATACGAGTAGCTCCCAATTAAAAACCATTCGATCGTTGATCCTAGAGCAACTTGCCAACTTACCTTAACATCATATGGTTAACCAATTTTGATTTGACAATCTAAGAGATTCATGCTCAACCATGGAGCCTAATCTACTTCCATTTGGTTTAATCAAAGACATGGACATGACAACTACAACTATTGTTTGATTTAGAGCATCCTTGATCTAATCTAATTAATTTAGATTTGATCAAATACTCTTATAGTCCATTTGATTTAAACATTAGGGTCTAACCCTTTATGGACCTGATTTAGCTAACCCAAAAGATTAAATATATTTTATGTTTACATAACTTCCATATCATATATTTCGAATCATGCATCACTTGCATTATATAACTACTCATAATTCCTATATTTAGATCATATCTAAAAAGATTATGAATAAATATTTGACATTCAAATAAGACTCTCATAAATATTTGTATGTTTCATAACATAGACAACAAGCTATCATATCTCATATCTATGTTTTTATACTAAACATGCAAATATCATGCTTTTATACAACATCAATATATATCAAATATAAAACATCTCTTAAGAGTGTGTAATCTGTGTTTTGATGCAAAAGATCAATTTGAATTATCTTTTGACTAAGCATCAAAGATGAGAGAACCATAATGGCACCACAATACGTCATAGAATACCTCATTGAATGAGGTAATATGGATTTTTAATCCATCTATGACTGGATAGCCTGGTGATCCGTTTTAGCTATGATTACAAAATTAATAGGTACACTAATTTACATGCTATAAAGTAGATCAAGACGAAACCATGCTCTGATACCATTTGTAGGGAGAAACAACCTCCAAGGCATGCATATTTTAATAATTTTGATAACAATTATCAATGCGGAAGCTTAAAGATTAAATATTAATCTATCTAACATGCATCAAGATCATATCTTTGCCTTATACTATAGGATCGTTTGATCTAAATTATGCATATAACTAAAATCATTAAGATCATATCTTGATCTTCAAGATATGAAGTCATACTACTTATCTTGAAGTCTGCCTTAAGATATAGGGATCATATCACTTACTTTAAGAACAATTGGTAAATCCTTTATGCTCTGCAACCGTTCAATCGTCCGGCCTCTAGTATGGTCCACGCGAAGTCCCCGAATGATCGGATTTCCAGGAGTACTAGCTCGTGAAAAAACAACTTTGCTGATCTTGAAACCTTCTACTTGAATCTTCCTCCAAGATCCACCAAACTTTTGCTAACAACAGAATCACATCAGGATTTTTGTTCTAACTATTTCGAATTTCAATCCATAACATTTCATTGTTGTCTGGTGAAGAATATCCTCTATTTTATAGGCTCAATTCAGCCTTTAGCCTATTGAATTCTAACACTTAGAATTCTGCCGTTTGGTAAAAATAAAAGAGACGCAACGTTTGGTTAATTTCGATGTTTGGTGAAAACCTGTGAATTCTAACACTTAGAATTCCAACGTTTTGTTAATTTCGACATGTTCGATGAAAACCAAAGATATGTAAATTCTAACACTTAGAATTCCATCGTTGGTTAATTCAAATAGGTATATTAATTCCACATGAATTCTAATACTTAGAATTTCAATGGAAATGGTTTGGAGAAGATTAAGGTTATACATTAAATTATGCATGAGAATTTAATCTATCATAAGATAAGATTTTAGCTATCTCATCATGTGAGATCCTCATGCGAGAAAACCTTTTTTTACACATGAGGTTGGGTTTGGGTTTTGGGTTTAAGCTGATTTGAATTATTGGATTGAACCTATAAAGATCATGGTCCTAGCCCAAATCAAATTTGGCTAGTCCTGTATCTATTTAAATCCAAATCAAGTCTAATTTCAAATCAATATTTGAAATTGATTAGTCCTTCTAATAGAGTTAAACCTAATTGAATCTTATTCACTTGAACTTAACCCAATTGAGATAATTCAATCAATCAAATTGATTAATTAAATTATATATGATTCTCAATCGTTGATCAACAAATAGATCATCCTAGGAAACTTCAATGCGTGTAACTCTCTAGGTTCGAACCTAAGCCTGTAGCATAGGAACAACTTTCTATACTAATTGATATGCCCATCTAGCAATGGAACCCAACGTCCGGATAGGTCGAAGAGTTGCCAAGTAAACTCCAAGAACCCTAAGAAATAGTTACCGTATAATTTATCCTTTTGATCACAAATGTTAAGAATGGCTTAAGAGCCTGTCAACTCTAAATAGAAAATCCATAAAGTGATTTCAACTTTAGTGATCATGTGACCTTCACATGAAGTGCCTTGGCCAAGGTCTTGCTAAATTGAAACACAAGCATTTCTCTTTTTAACAGGATAGGTCAAATTCCATCTTGATCCACAACTAACTATCACAAGTACTTGACTGCACCCAGTAACCTTTCGTAGCTGGATTAAAAATTCAGATGGTCTGGCACCTAAGTACAATGAGTTGCTTGCAAGTCATCGATTGTGATCTTCAGGTCTTAAGGATACTTATACCCATATCTTCTCGGATTAACTCTTGACAGCAAAGTATCCAGAAATGAGTCACGTTCGGTGAAATATACTCCTACACTTTCACTTGTATGTCATACCAGCGTCTCTACACTCCTTGGTTAAGAGGACAACCAACAAATATGATATACAACGTCCTATAATTGATAGTACTATGGCCATATAATAGTATATCATTTGGTCGCGAATACTTTTGAGGACCTTCAAAGATAAATCCTCCTTTATTGTAAAAAAATATCCTAAGGGCTTCATTACTATTAGGAGTATTAAGAAGATATTCTTGTAATGAATAAACTACCAAATAACTTTTATTAATATATCAATTTATATTATTTATATTAGCACAATCATCAAATGATTGGCTTTAGGATACAATTCCCAACACTTCTTGTCTCAACCGATTTATCCTGTTCTTGTTAATATAACCTAACCGGCAATGCCAAAGGTAAGCATTACTGATTTCGTTATCTTAGGGTGTTTGCTAGATGTATACATTACACTAATGGGTCAGAATAGTATATATATGTCATTACTCATATATTCATTCATCATAACAGAACCATTCATAATGATTTTGCAAATGTCATTCTTTATTGATAGTTCATAACCAGACATGGCCAATTGGCCTACAAAAATAATATTTAAAATAAAAGATGGACAATAATGACATTCATTTAAAATGAATGTACAAGACTCAAAAACAAGTTTGACAACTCCCAACGCCAGGACTAGAACATGGCTTCCATTTTCCACATTTAAGAATCTCTCACCGTCCTCGAATCTTCTAATAACTTGAAGTCTCTGCAAAGAATTGCATATGTAAATTGGACTTTCGGTATTCAATACCTAATTAGTAGTATCATAAATAGAGAAATTACAAGGCCCTATCATATAAATACTTTGTTCAGTATTTCCTTGCTGCTTCCTTTTCTTGGACCTATTCGGATCAAGGGATGTAATATAAAGAGGACAGTTCCTCTTCCAATGACCATACTTCTTGCAAAAGAAGCACTCCATCTTACTCTGATTAGCTTTAACCTTTTTAGCCTGACTGGTCCTAGGATTTTGCACCTTCTTTCTTTTATTTTTCTTTTTTCCTTTCTTAAAGAAACGATGACCTCCCAAAGAACCTCCCACTAAATTCACCACCCATTTATTGAGCTGGTGATTTTTCTCATAAATCTGCAGTAAACCAAGTAGACCATGGTAGTTTACTATAGGCTTATTCATTCTATAATGATCGAGAAAGTTGAGATAAGAAGGGGGCAGGGAGTTCACTATTGCATCTTTCCCAAGTTGTTCATGCAAGGGACAATCGAGTTTGCCCAAGCGCTCAATCATCTCAATCATGTACAATACATGATCAGTGATCGAGGCTCCATCACGCATCTGTGTATTATAGATGGCACAAAAGACCTTGTACCTCTCAACGTCGTCTTTTGTGCCAAAGGATTCCTTCAACTTTTGAAGGATTTTCTCTGGCTGGGCTTCCTCAAATTTGTGACTGAACTCATCGTTTATCGCTGCTAGCATTACGCATCGGACAGTGGTCTGATCAGAGAGCCACTTCTGATAAGTATACTTGACCGAACCTCGAGCATTAGGAGCAGGGACTTTAGGTGTTGGATCCGTTATCATATAAAGGATCCGTTCATGCTCCAGAACAATCTTGAGCCTTCAATACCAGCTATCAAAGTTGGAACCCATAAATTTTTCATTGTCAAGCAATGATCGGAGTGACAAGTTGGTAGACATTATCTAAAAGGAAAACCAAAAACCTATTATTGTATATGAATTATTATCTTAAAGACATGGACTTTAGTCTAAAGGCCCTTCTACTATTTTATTCTGGTAGCCTCTTAATCCCTTAGTGGGTACTAGAATCCAATAGACAATACATGAGCCCGACTTTGGCCGGCCCATCCATGTGCATCTAAAGGTAGGTTCTTTAACCAATTACTTCTCCAAGTAACTTATAGTAATTAATTTTGCCCCAGGATGCACTTCAATCGGCCTTTGGGCCTCCTATTGAAGGTCCTGGTTAGGTCCAACTATCAGATTTGATTAGATTAGCCTAAAGACTTGGGTTCACCACTGAGCCACAAATCAGGTCCATTTAGATTTATGGACTGATCAATCTAACTAATTAAAGAGATCTAAAGAGAATGTAACCTAACTCAACTTTTGATGAGATTTAAGTTCTCGTTTTAGTCCAATTAATCTAAACTTAGGTCTAACCCAATTAAGGATCTAACTCAAGCTAACCCATGACCCTTAAAGCTTATGCAAATGACTTAAGATCTTTAAATCATATTTCTAGATTTTTTTCTTCATTTAAAATAATTTAATTTCTTAATTAAATTCAATAAACTCTTAAATTGAAATGGTTTCAATTTAACATGTAAAATAAATTTTATAAAATAAAATAGTTTATGATCATACCATCCAAAAATAAGATTAAAATAATTTTAATCTATAATCTCTTTATTTTCTTCTTTATGGGTCATGACATAAGTGGCACCCCTACACGCCATAGAAGACCCCATTGAATGGGAAAAGAGAGTCTTTAAGTCCTATTTCTCTCTATAATCGGACGGCCTGGTGAATCCATCCAATCTAAGTACTTTAGTAAGAAGAAAACTCAAGATATCATATTAATATGCAACTATTATCATGTTACAAGAACCTCGCTCTGATACCACTGTAAGATAACCTATTCAGGCAGATTTATGCAATCTATTAAATTTTTGTTTAAAAAAATAATGAAATTAATGATAAATCGATTTATCTATTTACTTACATCAGAAACTAACAGAAAAATAGTGCATGTGAATGATATCAAAAAGTTAGAAAGCAAACATAAAACTATTTTATGTTAATGATTTGATCATTATCAAATTACAGTAAGGTGCTTCACCTTTGCAAACTGCTAGATGGTTGAAAAGAAGAGCTTCTTAAGCCACACACACGTACCTCTAGAGGTAGTTCACACCATGATTTTTCCTGATCAAATCCTTCGGAGTGCTAGCTTCTTAGGACCCACGAAGGCTGATCTCCTTCTCCCTTTGGATAGCAAAATGATCTTGTAGCCGAAGAGAATTAGTAGAGGTAGAAGAGAAACCCTTTCCCAAACTACTCTCTACTTACCCAAAAATTTAATCCTCAAAAATCACACACTAAGGTAGAAAACCTTTCTCTAAGTTAGAAAACTCCCCAATAATTCTTCTCTCTCGTTACCATCTACTATAACTCTTATATAAAGGCTAGCATGAAGGGAAGAGATTTGGAATGTAAAAGAATTTGTGGAGAGTGGAAGAGGTTTGAAAGGTGGAGGGATTTGGGGAGAAGTTTTATGTTTGAAAGGTGAAGAGACTTTAGGAGAGGGTAAAGGAAAACATTAATTAGCTTTAAGTATTACAAATTAGTTCTAGGTTTAAATTCTGAATTTCAACCGTAATAGGATTAAATCTAAATTCTAAATTCTAAATTCAAACTTAAAAAGAATTCCAATTTTAAACTCAAGACTAATTGTAGCAAAAATTCAAATTTGAATTTGAAATTCAAATTTAAATGCAATAAAAAGGAAAGAAAGAGTGCATGGTTAAGTCCAATCCAATTGGATCCCAAATCAAAACATATTTGGCTTGACTCAATCATTGATCAGCTTTTAGATCAGGAAGAAAACCCTATGGTGTGTGACCCCATAGGTTCGAACACTAAGCTGGTAGTAAAACATTTCTAGCACCAATCGAAGTTGTCATCTAGCAATGACACCCGACATCCGGATATGTCAAAATTACAAAGCAATAATCTAAATCCTCTGGCATATGGTTATCATATAATTCATCCCTTTGACCTCATAATGCTCAGGATGACTTAAGATTTAACTGCCAACCCTTAATCAGCACATCCATAATATGCTTCAACCTTACAAATCCTGTGACTCCTCACAAGAACTACCCTGTCCAAGGTTTTGCTAAGTTGAGACATAGTGAGACATTTACTCCAAACTATTTAAAGGGGTCAATCCCATTCTGACCCACCACTGCTCTATAAGTACTTAACTATACCCAGATACCTTCTGTCACTAGATTAAAAATTCGGGTAGTCCGCACCAAAGCACATTGAGTTGCTTGCAAGCTACCATGATCTCAGGTTCGAGGGACATTTATATCTATATCCCTTCGCGAGCAATCCTTGACAGAAGGGAGCTCCGTAGGTGGGTCACATTTAATGAAATGTCATACATTTCACAGCCATACCAGTGTCTCCACACTCATTGGTCAAGAGGACAACTAACCTATATACATACATCAACCTATATAACATACATCAACCTATACTTGATACGTTGTAGTCCTATAACAATGCATCCTTTGGTTACAAACAGTTTTAAGAACTACTCAATATATCCTTTCTATATCGAATGCAAGGTAGTTCTAAGGACTCCATCATACAAGAGCTTTTTATAGAAAAATATAAATGTGATGAACTGCTAAAAATACTTTTATTTATTATAAAGTTCATATACCATTACAATGAGCATAACCATCTACAGCCTAGACGATTGGCTTTGGGACACATTTCCCAACAGAGAGAGAGAGAGAGCAACTTGAAGAAAGAGCTAGTAGAGAAGGTGAGTGGGTTTCTCATCTAGTTGCGTATAGTACTTTTGAGATATTTTATGGATATTTTGATATAAACCCAAGATATGATATGCTTATTGTAGTGTTTCAAATGGTTTAAACATAGAAAATGAGAACCAGGGTTGCCATCAAACAGAGAGATAGAGTTCAGTATAGATTTGAATTCAGACATCAAACCTATAGCCAGGGCACCCTATAGAATGGCTCCAGTAGAGTTGAATGAATTGAAGGTCTAGCTTCAGGAATTGCTGGATAGAGGGTTTATTAGACCCAGTGTTTCACAATGGGGAGCACCTGTATTGTTTGTAAAGAAGAAGGATGGCACCTTAAGGTTATGTATAGACTATAGACAGCTTAACAAGGTGACCATTAGAAATAATTATCCTTTGCCAGGAATAGATGATCTGTTAGATCAGCTTCAAGGGGCAGTAGTGTTTTCAAAGATTGATCTTAGATCCAGGTATCACCAATTGAGAATAAAGAAGAAGATGTGCCAAAGATTGCTTTCAGAATCAATATAGCCATTATGAATTTTTTAGTGATGCCTCTTGGCTTAATTAATGCCCAGTTGCTTTATGGCATTGATGAACCAAGTGTTTCAGAATTTTCTAGATAAATTTGTGATAGTATTTATTGGTGATATATTATATATTCCAGAAGCGGAAAGGAACATAAGTAACATCTGAGAATAGTGTTGCAAATCTTGAAGGAGAAACAGTTGTATGCCAAGCTGAGTAAAAATGAATTTTGGCGAGATAAGGTAAAATTTTTTAGACATGTAATATCAGCCAAAGGTATAATTGTATATCCTTAGAAAGTAGAAGCTATTGTGAATTAGGAAGCACCTACCAATCAGATCGAGGTAAGAAGTTTCTTGGGCTTAGCTGGATATTATAAAACATTTATAGACAACTTCTCAATTATAGCTTCTTCCGTGACTAAGCTGCTGAGAAAGAACATTAAATTTGAGTGATCTAATGCATGTCAGGGAAGCATAGATGAATTGAAGAAGAGATTGATTTCAACTCCAGTACTTACCTTCCTTGATAGTAGTAATGATTTTGTGGTATACAGTAATGCATCTCTTAAAGGATTAGGGTGTGTATTGATACAAGGTGGGAAAGTAATTGCTTGCATTTCTAGACAATTAAAGCCTCAGTGTAGTCGAGTGTTCTGCAATAAATATTCTTTCCTTCTTAGTTTCTACTAGTTTGTCTCAACTCTTTGGTTAACTGTAACATAAAGGTGGCCAAATTGATAGCAATGTCACCGATAGTCTATTTCTTACATACAGAAAGGCGACCACATTTCATTTCCAATGAATGGAACTGGATTGCTCCCATGAGAAGGTTTCTTTGAATTGAATTGGGCTCTAATGGCAGCTTCTTAATCTCTTTGCAGTTTTTAATCACTTGTACCGAAAAAATCTCAGCTAGCTTTAATTTCTCATCATATTGGTTGAAGAGTTGCCTTGTTTGGCTAGACTTTTTAACCTTTTTTTTTTTTGGATAATAACAATGGAAGGCTTACAGCCTCAAAAAAATAATACTTAAAGCATCTGCACTAAACAAGTGAATATGCTAACCGAAAATGACTGAGTCTCACCTTCGTTTCTTCTTATATTTTACTGTTTAATTTGTCAAACAATATGCCATTTGGTTAGTTTTTCTGTGGATATAGTGACTCCTTAGGATGACCAAAAGAAGATCCCTCAACAAACAAAAAGTAATAATAAATGCAGACCAAAGTACTAAAATTTAGTATTGAAAAAGTGCTAGGTATTAAAATCCACTGTTGAAAATTAGAAGGGATGAAGATATTTAATATGCTATATTACCTAATATCAAAGAACAGGGGTAGATGCTGGTTTCACTTGGCCTTCGGGAGCCCTCTTTTGAGTTCTGCTGAAGCAATCCCGCAATAAAATAGATTCAACTTCAATCTCAAGTAGCTTTGAAGGCTAGAAACCATCAACAAGAGCTTCTTTTAGGCAGAATTAATCACATAAATTAGATTCTTAGCAGGACCATTGCAAGTATCTTAGGCTACGTTTAATGCATCGTCAGGCAATCCTAAATGGTAATGTAGATTACCTACAAAATAGATTACCACTTGATAGATTAATTACTGTATTTGGTATACACAGATAATGCTACAGTAACATTGATTACTGTGTTCGATATGACAAGTAGATTATCAGTCATATAACATCAAAATTTTAAAATATTTCTAAATTAAATTTATTAAAAATTATATATTATATATATTTGATTTAAAAAAATATTTATAAATGATAATGTTTAAAAAAATTTGTATTTATAAATGATTCAAAACGTCGATTAGAAACCGGAGGCTACCGATCGAAAGAAGTTTTGCAGCGTGTTGAGATGATCATGGGGTTGCTGGGTGGTGGAGATCCGCAACTTGACTTGGTAGAAGAGGATGTGTTCGAAACGTTTGACACGAAGGTTTTAACGAGGTTCGGGATCTTTGACATGAAGGTTTCAGTAACGTAGATAAGGAAGAAGGTTAAGTAGAGCAATCAAAAGAAGTATAAGTAATTTTGTCAAAAAAAAAATTACCATATTACTATATGTTTGGCGAAAGAGTAGTTGCTTGATTTGATAGATTATCAAATGCCTTACTACAAAATGCAACTACTCTTTCAAGGTTGATAACTCTTTGGATGTGTAGAGTTGGGTGGCCATGAATTACTAGGTTATTTTGAGTGCATCTAAGCTGTACATAGAAAGATGGGCTGTAGATGGCCTTCATTCTTCTTGCCCAAGTCTTAGCAGCAAAATATTTCATTCAAAGGAGGATTAAATACAGGTCACGACTCTGTTGCATAAAACATGATTAACTCTTCTTTACGCCGCAAGCGTGACGCCAAACTGGCCGTCCGATTTGAGGGGACGCTGCCAGGGACCAAAGATTGAACGGCTCCGGTGGGTTAGCCTCCCAGAACTTGGGCGCCGCGAAGGGTTGCCACAGCGCGCTCATAGATTCCGGCATTCGAGAGCTCCAAAGAGGCGGAGGGCTAGGGTTTTTACATCTGGTGTTCGAAACGAGGGCGGACTCGGTCTGGGATTGGGCTTTTATCAGGCTTTCGTCCGCCCTTCTTTGGGTAAGGAATAGGTCGCGGTCTCGATCACTTTTCTGCGGGCGATTTTAAATCCTTTCTCGTCGCGAGAGGAGGCGGCCAAAGGCCGACGGCGCGGGAGATTTCTCAGCCTTGGGTTTGATTTATATCGCTCTTTGTCTGTCTGTGTTTCGATTCGATTGGAGCTAATGCGGTAGAAAAACCCTCGACTGGGGCGATTTCTTTAACTCGGAGTTCGCCGGAGGTCGAGAACCATGAATGTCCCAATTATTGGTAGGTTTTCTTCTCTTGTTGCTTCTATTTTTCTTTCCAAGATGAAAATTTTCTCTTTCTTATCGTTTCCCTTCTTTTCTCGGTGTTTTTGTGGAGGAATTTGGGAGATGAAGTAACCTTTTTTCTCTCTTTCTTTGGGTTTTGGGGATTTGGGTGGGTGAAGATCCGTTGCAGGGGGACTTTCCGGAAGTGATAGAGGAGTATTTGCAGCATGGGAACATGAAATGTATCGCCTTCAATCGCAGAGGAACTCTTCTTGCTGGTAACTCCCGATCTAATTCTCTCTTTTCATTGCTTAGTTGCTAACTGTTATCCTCTTCCCCTTGTGATTCGAAAATTAAAGGAAATAATTAATTTTGATATGTTGGCCTGAGTCCTTCAGGATCTAATTGAGAATGCTGGATCTCTCCTGGAACAAAAAGAAATTTTTCTCCTTTTTTTTGACATATAATTGTAAAGCGCACTAAATCGAAACAAAGAATCATTCTTGTTGCTTTGCATGAGAATATGAAACCCTACACCTTGGGAGCTTTTCGACTGGTAATCTAGCTTTCGGAGAAGCAACCCTCATGCAAGCAATATCGTGGATGGATTCCTTTTATTTTGTCAGCTAGAACTTGTGAGCAAAGATGGTGCTAACTGCTAGAAACTGCTGTTGTTATCCGCCCTCACCCGGATCTTGACCAGGCTTGCACGTGTCCTAGTTTAGAGAAAGAGAGAGAGAGAGAGAGAGAGAGAGAGAGAGAGAGGAATGGTTCGGTAGAATAACAGCACTGGCGTGATAAAATATGCCTTTCTAGCCTCGGTTTCCGTTGCCATAGGTGGCGAACATAAACCATTTTTCCTCTCATCCTCTCCCTCTTCCACTTCTCTCATTCTCAAGTCTTCCTCCCTTCTATTTCTCATCCCCTTCTTGCTCCATCTCCACTAACATTTCTCTTTTGTCTTCTCCTTGCCCTTTGCATCCTACCTTTCTCTTCTAGTTACAAACCACCTAGATGACCATCTAGTCTCCTGCATACTGCTTAGGTGATATTAAGTAAGCTAGTTGCTTGCATAATTCATATTCCAACCAGTTTTTAGAACCTTAGCAAGCAGTCAACAAAAAATTTGAATTATGTTTTTAAGGTATAAGTGGTTAAAACCTGAATACTAATAAGAACTCGAATAGCTACCTATGCTACTTGAGTAGTCACAACAAATTTTGTCAATACAATTACAGCTAAATTTACAGACTTTAGAATTCATGCTAGTGAGAATACTTTGAAGAACATGGATAAGCTAATTCTGAATCTAGTCTGTGTTCACTGTGAAGATGTTGACCTTATGGTTGAACACATGAGATTTAATAAGATATCATTAATTTCTTTTATCCATAATTACACTAAGAAACAATCAGACATAAAATCCTTCAATCAGTCTTTTTTTTTTTTCCTTTCATAAGTAATTTGATCAAATATTAAGTTATGTTTTGAGAGGATGAGTTGTTGACGTTTCTTATTTGAGGATTTGAATTTGATTGATCAACAGGATGTAGGTTTTTTTGTTATGATTTCAAATGGTTGTGGATGGACAGCAACATTGATTTATTCAATGGATCAATCATCGATAAGGATTTGAAGGAAGGACTTAAGAATAAATCATTCATGCGGGTTCCCCTCAGTGGCTGGTCCTTCCTGTGCTATAAGGATGAGCATGTTTGTGGGAAACAAATAGTAAGAATAAACAGATATTATGAAATTATTGTTGTACAGAGATTTGCCAACCTTGATTGAATCACTTTGAACTCCAAAAATCTTCTTTTTATGGAGCTTCACGTATAAACTTGCAAAAGGTTATCAAGCGATAGGTCTTTTGCATAGTAAACCACACTGCCTCAAAAGACAGCACTTCTTCCATCGCATTTGATTCATCGAGAAAATTTAGAAATTTTCTTTTCAAAAAGCTTCCTTGCTTCTGGATATCATTACTACCCTATTTTATATAATCCTTTGTAGCTACAAAAGCCCAAAGCTTCTCCATTAGCAGAAGGGATGGCACTGTGTCTCCTCACAGTGATGCAGACCTGAGACAGAAGTACCAGCTTTCCAGCTAACAAGCATTATGGAAAGACTAAACAGAGGAGAATAATCTTTTCTTTTGATGGGTGTCACGCCATGATTCCTGCAATTAATGGACCAAAGAGTTAGTCTAATATTAGACCTGTACACATCATAGGAGTTAGAATACGTGGATTATCTTTAAATGAACTAGATTAATGGTGATTAGGCTCTTTAATCATTTCATTGTTAATTACTAATTAGCTCTTATTTGTCCTTTGCTGCGTTACCAATATTAGGCTTCATGCATACTGCATGATATCTCAGTTCATGCATTCCAAATTGGCCATCAAACTTGTTTGTGATAGTGCAGAAGCACTCTTTTTTTTTTTGTCTTCTTCATATATGCTTCTCTGCCTCATCTTCTTGATATCATGCAAATGTCAGCAGCTGTCGTTCTACTCTAGTTTACCAACATTTGGTATTTTAGATAATAAACTTGCAATCAACTTCTCCCATTTGGTAATTGGTATAATATTGCTGTGCAACGTCAACTTGTTTGAGTGCATCATATGAGCACATCTCAGTGACCCTTTCTGCATCTGCATGTGTTCATGTCTAGATATGATCTCCCAGCTGAAGTAGAGGTGTGTGCGAATTGATTTCATCACCTCCATTTCATCCGGCATTTATGATTTTTTTCCCTAAAACAAGTTGTCCAGAGTCTTGAGTCCCATGATCACGATAATCTTAAATGAGTATTTTAATAAAATAAGGACCAGTATCCTTATGAAATGCACCAGATTGAGAAAGTAACCTCTAACTCTCCACCTTATACACTAGAAAAAATAAAACTAAAACAAATCATGAAAATGGAGATTCTCTCTCTCTCTCTCTCTCTCTCTCTCTCTCTCTCTCACGCACACACACACGGCACACACACACACACAAACATGCACATGCATCTCTGCTTCGCTATAATATAGACAGAAATTTTCACTTCAAAATTATAATTTTATAAAGCATTCTAGTTTTTTTGATGGTTTGAGTTAGACCTTTGGGTACCTTATTATTGAGACACAATTTTAAATGCTGTATCTTTGTATGAGTATCAGTTGTTTTGACATTTTTACACCCATGTTGGTTATCAGCATGGCGCAATGATCATCCTTTAATTTATCTGAACTAACACCAAAATTTTTAGCTGCACTGGGTCCTTAAGCTATTGTTTCCAATATCTGATATCTTGTGCTTTATATTCATTGAGCATCATATCCCTGTTTCTTTCATTTTAATATCAAAATTTTACCTCCTTATCCATCGAAAAATTGGTCCTTTGTAACATTTACATGTGTTTCGTATTATCGCTTACAACTTCCTGATTAGAAACTAAATTGTTTTTATTTTTCAGCTGGCTGTGCTGATGGGAGTTGTGTCATTTGGGATTTTGAGACCAGAGGGGTTGCTAAGGAGCTCCGGGACAAAGACTGTATTGCCCCTATAACAAGTGTTTGCTGGTCCAAGTATGGTCACCAAATACTAGCTTCTGCCACTGACAAGTCATTAACGCTTTGGAATGTTTTTAATGGGGAGAAGGTTGCTCGTGTGACCCTTCAGCAAACTACTCTTCATGCACGTCTTCATCCGGGGTCTTGTAGTCCATCAGTCTGCCTAGCTTGTCCCCTCTCTTCTGCACCTATTCTTGTTGATCTCAACACTGGTAGCTCAACTGTTCTGCCAGTTTCGGTGTCAGATGCTGGAAATGGTACTACTGTTCCCCATCAACGCAATAAATTTTCTGATGGTTCTCCACCCTTCACTCCCACTGCAGCTACTTTTAACAAGTTTGGGGATCTAATATATGTGGGGAACTCAAAGGGCGAGATACTCATCGTAGATTCCAAGACCATCAGGGTACATGCAATGATTCCTATTTCTGGGGGTTCCGTGGTCAAGGATATTGTTTTTAGTAGGAATGGACAGTATCTGCTCACAAATTCAAATGACCGAGTCATTAGAGTTTATGAAAACCTTCTTCCTCAGAAAGGTGCAGCTAAGGAACTTGAAGCAATGAGCAACATTGATAATGAATTTCAAGGGTTTGAGAGGTTGAAAGTGGTTGGTTCTAAGTGCCTGATTCTATTTCGGGAGTTCCAGGATGCGGTGACCAAGATACAATGGAAAGCACCATGTTTCAGTGGTGATGGTGAATGGGTTGTTGGTGCCTCTGCTAGCAAAGGAGAGCATAAATTATACATATGGGACAGGGCTGGGTATCTTGTTAAAATCCTAGAAGGACCTAAAGAAGCTCTTATAGATCTTGCTTGGCACCCTGTTCGTCCTTTGGTGGTCTCTGTTTCTGTTGCTGGCTTGGTGTACATTTGGGCCAAAGACTATACAGAGAACTGGAGTGCATTTGCTCCTGACTTTAAAGAACTTGAGGAAAATGAAGAATATGTTGAAAGAGAAGATGAATTTGACTTAATGCCTGAATCAGAGAAGGTAAGAATAACATCCCAACTGGGTGCCTTCTTACATGTTTGAATCTAGCTGAAATTCTTCTTTGCAGGCAAAAGAGTGGGACATCAATCAAGACGAGGAAGTTGACATTATGACCACAGAAAAAGATTCAGCTTTTAGTGATTCTGAAGCATCACAGGAGGAGCTGTGTTTCTTGCCTGCAATCCCTTTGCCAGACATTCCTGAGCAACAAGACAAATGCCTTGGAAGCTCGTCGAAGTTGGAAGATAGCAATCAATCTGGTTCCCCATTTTCAATTGAAGCAGCACAGAATGGTCAGGCTATTCTTCCTGCTTCTAGTCCACTGGAAGGTAATGCCATTAGCCTCTCCATTGGAAAAGCGTTTCCAAATCCTTTGGACATGAAATTGAACATAGTTCGATCTGCTTGTAAAATCTTTTCTCAGAATCTAGTGGAGTCTAAGTGGGATTGTTCTTTTGCAGTGGTGGGCAATTCTACTGCAGACGAGGTGGTCGGGACTGGGAGCTTAAAGAGGAAGAGGAAGCCATCTGCAAAGGGGTTGGAGTTGCAGGCAGAGAAGGGCCGGAAACCCTTAACCACCAAAATCAAGCCATCAGGCAAGACGGCAAAATCCAAAAACAAGCATGGGGATGGGCTTGACCCAAATGGCTCTGTACTCGAGGATGATGTAACTGATGACAACCTATAAACATTCTAATCGATTCCGTATTTATTTCTGGCATTCCGCACTCCTCTTGATTGTGTGCTGCAGTCAGTGAAAAATCTGCCAAGTGACCTGCCACCCACAAATGGGGCCCTCATCCTCCCAGAGTGGATTATGTAGATGCTAATGATGTTGTTTAGTCATGAAGATTTGCCATATTATGTTTGGCCTCATGCATAATTTTGCAAGTCCATGTTCTGTTTGGAAGCTTCATCAGGTAAAGCTTAGCCCAGCGACAGGCTTTCTTGCAATTTAGTTGAAAGCAGTGGAGAGAGGTTGTGGTGGTGGTTGAGTTCTCCCTGCGCCCCCCCCCCCCCCCCCCCCCATATGATTAGTTTTGGACAGAATCACAAAACCTGACCCCCAAAGCATTATTCTAGGACTTGAATGACGCACTGGAGGGCAAGTCATTCATCCATGCTTCATTGTAGAATCATAGATTGCAATATTATCTAGATTAAAATGATTTCAACTTATTCTTGGTTTAATCTTGACCGAGGTTATTCTTCAGAAATGAATTATTCCATTTTCTTGAGCCAGATACAAATTTTATGAATTACCTGTTAAGGAATAATTATGATATATTTATAAA
Organism: Calamus simplicifolius; assembly: GCA_900491605.1. Lineage (NCBI taxonomy): Eukaryota > Viridiplantae > Streptophyta > Magnoliopsida > Arecales > Arecaceae > Calamus > Calamus simplicifolius. The sequence goes on along the minus strand of UESW01002806.1, from coordinate 57,643 downwards.
TTAGAGTTTGTTGACTTTGGACCTAATAATCTCATTCTGGGTTTGCTCCCAATTATTTATATTCAGTTGGATGGTAGTTTTTTTTGTTCAAAATTTGGACTTGGATAGTTATAAGTGGCAGATCTCCCTTCTTATTATTTATAGTACCAGGTAAGAGTTACATGTAACTAGTTGTACACTATCCATCAATGATATGAATCAACCCTTATCCTGTCATATGCGACTTCCAATAAGCCATTTAATGAATAATTTAATAATTATTTTTTTAAAAATAACTAATGCTCGCTTGGATATGCATAGGGCTTTAAGTCTTCATGGTAGGGAGATGTCCAACATTTGTACGTAGATGTAGAAATTAAGGCATTTATACGAAAGTGCTCTGTTTTATTATATAATGCCAAGTCTCTTAATATTTTATACTAATTATATTTTGCACTAATTTCACCGCAGATTTACTATCTTGTACGTTTTATCGTCCTCTTTCTCCCTCATATTCTATCCACGTCTTCCCTTTTCTCCTTTTGATTGCTAACCACAATATCAAAGATTTGAGTCCGTCTAACTTTTATAATTTATTTATATATCATTTTATCAAAAAATGAATTGCGTTACCATGTCTTAGTCTAAGAACAATTAGAGAAGCAATGAGATACTAACCGTTAAACTCCTTTATTCAATTTTTTTTTTTTTTTGTATATTAATATGTCATAGTCTCTAATATGAATTTATCAAATATAGACTGCAATATCATAAAGGACTCTCAAGGAGTTTGCAATACTTTTTAAATGAAACCATTTTAGCTTTTTATATAACAATTCTTGAATGATTTTGTTGTCGCTATATGAAAAATTATTAATGTTAAAATTATCTTTTTAATCTTTACTTACAACATATATTAGTTTTAGTTTGACCAATGTTGCAAGGTTTATTTTTGAGAAGTATAGCGCATGCCACATAAATGATTGGTATCCTTTCTTAACATTAAAATTTGAAAGGTTTAGTTTTTTTTAATTTTTTTCTTAAGATTGCGGCATCATCTTATCAAGCTAGTGTTTTTTTAAAAAAAATATATATAACGTATGTGTATGTGTGTTATGGAGAATGGTTAGTCTTGGATATATTCGCACGCAGTTAAGTTTAAATTTAATCATCTTTTCACTTTTGAATTCATACATTTCATAGTTTTAAAAATAAAAAAGTAAAAAAAATAAAATAACTTCAAGATCCACTTAAGCTTGCTATATGCAAGTATAGCCAGTATAGCTTATATATAAATAAAGAGACTTGGCTACATAAACATACATGCATATATAGAGAGATCATAGACAAGTGTAGCCAACTTTCTCTCTCTCTATTATATGAGCTATTCTTATATGTAGCTTAGCCTAAATTTGATCATCCTTTCTACATTTGGATCCATATCTATAAATTTCAAAGTTAAAAAAATGGGGGTAGCTTTATTATTAGGAATCAAATATAATAAATTTTTATTTCTAAGAATTCAATTGCCAAGTACAAAATTACTAAGAATACAAGGTTTCTAATAATATCTTATTATTGTGAACCAAACATCACCCAGTTGTACGGGTTCGAGGAATGATCCTGCGGTGACTCATTTAAATTGCAGTTAAGCTGTGAGCCCATGAAATTATGGATGAATGAGGTGTCAAGGGAGCCTTTCTCATAGCTATCCCGTAAAACCTTTCGGTGTTTAGGTAGTGTCAGATTGGCGTACCATTGCAAGGTGAAAGGATATACGTAAATCTAAGCTATCCGAATCGAATATTATCTGACGGGAAGGGAGCCTTAGGGGAGCTACACCTAGATTTATCCCTCCCCTTCTCTTTTATTGTACCAAAAAAAAAAAAAAAAAAAAACATCACCTTAATATATTTTTATATTTCTCTTTTTCTCCTGCAATTCCTTCATAATAGATGGGGAAAGCACAATTTGTTGAAAAATGGAGAATGAATTTGATCATATGCATGATCGAGCAAGCTCAACTCTTGCACAACCACTTGCCTTGGTTAGTTCCCTCTATGGCCGAGACTAAAATGTTAGCACAGTAAAATCAGCCCAAGTGGGCATTTAGATTAATATCTATTCGAGGCGATAATCAAATTATTTTGAATTCAAATAATTTTAGATTTAAATTATTTAAGCTAAATCCTTTCCTAAATGATCAAATTAAAATTAACTCAAAGCCATTTAAAGTTGGCTTGATTTTTCTAAAATTTAATGCATAACTTCTTTTCTTATTCTTGTTAAATAATTACTTATAACTAATTTAATACCTATATACAAATAAAGAAGATATTCAAAATCATACAAATTATAGAGGAATTAAGTTGATGAGTCAATTTATGAGAGAGAATAATAGAAAATCGAATAAGAGCCAAAACTTTGGTGTCAAATAATTAATTTAAATTTATGCTTAGAAGATCAACCATAAAAGCTATTTATTTATTAAGAGATTGATGGAAAGGTATAATAAAAGAAAGAAGACCTTCATATGATTTTTATTGATTTAGAAAAAGCATATGATATAGTACATAGAGAAATAATATGGTGGGTTTATAGAAAAAAAAGAGTTACCAAAAGGTATATAGAATTGATAACAAATATATATGATAGAGCAATAACTATTGTTAAAATTAAAATAGGAGAAATTAGTAAGTTTTTAATTACTTTAAGTTTACATCAAGAATCTATCTGTATTCTTTATACTAGTTATGGATGAATTAACCAAACATATTAAGATGATATTGTATGGTATTTGCAGACGATATAGTGTTGATTGATTGAAACTAAATTTAAAGTAAATACTAAGCTAGAGACTTGGAGAGATGCTTTAAAATCTAAAGGTTTCAAGATTAGTAGAACTAAAACTGAATATATGAATATAATTTTAATGCAAGTAGAAATACAAATGAAGCAACAATAAGAATTGCAAGCTAATAAATGCCAATGAGTAAAAAAATTAGGTATTTAGGATCAATTATCTAGCAAGAAAGTGAAATAGGTAAAGATGTGAATTATATAGTTAAAGCATGATGGATTAAGTCGAGGAGTGTTTCGGGAGTATTGTATGATTAATGCATCCCATTAAAATTGAAAGAAAATTTGATAAAACCGGCCAACTATTCTATATGGAATAGAGTGTTAGGTAATACTGAAACAACATGCGAATAAATTAAGTATAACATAAATGCATATGTTAATATAGATATGTGGTAAAACTTTAAAAGATAGAATTAGAATAAACATATACGAAAAATAATAGGAGTATCCCAAATTGAAGAAAATGAGAGAAAACTGATTACGGTGTTTGGACATATACAACGAAGACCTTTAGATGCCCAGTTAGAAATAGTGATCTTTTAACCGTTTATGATAATGATAGATAAAGGTAGACCTAAACTAATATGGACAGATAATTAAGAGAGATAACTATTTGTAATTTGAATATCGACTTAGTTTTCAAATAGAGAAGAGTGAAGAAAGCATATTTTATATAGCTGACCCATGTAGTTGGGAAAAGGCTTAGATAAGTTGAGTTGAGTGAGTTTTTTTTAAGTATTATATCAAATACATATAAAATTATAACATGATTAAATACTTATAAAATAATAATTATAATTTATAAATATTAACATAATATAATTAAGTAAGAGTTAATAAAAGTATACTTTTAAAATTAAATAGATATTAATATCAAATTATTAAATAAATAAATAAGTATTAAAAATATACTTAATAAATAAATAAATAAACTTAATTTATAATAAATAAATAAATAAAGTCTAATCTATTCTTTTATTAAAGGATGTTCGAAGTTATTGATATTGATCCTTTAATAATATTTTATATACACACATACTTTTAATTTGATTATTCATATTAGCATCAATGATATTTTATATTAAAAATATAATATATTAATATATTAATTATTTACGCAATTTAATTGAAAGCTCATAAAGTTATATAACGCCGTCGGGTCAGATTCCAACAGCCTCCAATATCCGCCGTTAACTGCTTCGTAGCCGTCAGATTAGAAACCCTGATGAGTGAACTCGATATCTCCAACGTTAAGCCCGCGGAACACCATGTCCGTCCACGCGACCTGGGATCACACAGCCCCCACTTCCTCCTCCCCCGAAGGCGGTTCTTTCTAGGTCTTCCTCTCCTCCGCTTCTCGCCTATCGGATCCATCTAGGGTTTCTCCATCTCGCCTTTTTCGTTCGTCATCGAAAGCGAAGGTAGGTATGGGCTTTCTCCTCTCTTCTCGCCGATTTCAATCTTTTTTTTATGAAATCAGTTTCCTCTGAAGGCATAATGCGCGTTTTAATCCCAGCAAGGCGTCCTATTTTACTGATGTTTTGCCCCCGTGATCTCAATTCTACCTTTCTTTGATGAGATTGGTACTGGAATCAGAGATTGCTCTGTTCTATCCTATCAGCTAATGATTTGATGCCCTAGGGTTTCTTGGACTTGCGATTGCTTGTGATGTGGGCACCTGTTAATATGGTATCTTTTGTGATTCTTTTAATTAGTATAGAAACACGGAAACATTAAGTTGCATTACTTTAATATAATTTTTAATCATAGCAGTTGCACGGAATATTGAATTTTCTATTTCGTTTTTGACCGAATGTTTGTCTTCTTTTTTTAATCGTAGCAGTAGCATGCAAAGTAAATTTGTAGTTCTTGCTTAAGTGGAATATGGACTTGCTTTTTGTTTAAATTTTTCTATTTTTCGTAGCGCATTTGGGTATATGACGTTGCAATTGAGAAACAAGGAAAGTCTCTAAATATTGGAAATTTTGTGTCGGTAAACTACTGATCCTATGTTAGACAAAATGTGAAGCCTAATTCACGACATATTTTTATTTGTTTGATACTCTCTAAGCTGTTATGTGAAAATTTTGGATTGTATCTCCGGAGCAAAAGGGAAGAATAATGTTTTTGTTGAAAAGTGCGAATGGATGGATGAGAGAGAGAGAGAGAGAGAGAGAGAGAGAGAGAGAGAGAGAGAGATTTTACTAGATTTAGTGGTCTTAGGTTTTTGTGTTAGGTTTTTGTCTAAAACACAACTAGAACACTAAAAAAAAAAAAAAAAAAAGAAAAGAAAGAGGAAGAA